>JALPQI010002680.1:0-87061 GCA_025490895.1 Thaumatotibia leucotreta
CACACCTTAGATTACTTATCTTTAAGTTGATGGCAATTGTTATTGAAAATGAACTTTTGATTCCTGTTATCAATATGTTATCTATAATTTGATGCAGATTAAGAAGTAGACGTGAGATTGTGTTTTCAGGGAGTAACTATACAGTAAATCGTATTATGTTGTCTTGCCAATTTGCCAAGTGCGCAGTTTCGGCTGTACATGGCCAAGGGTCAGTTGCCTTCAATAAGTACAAAACGCATTTCGGCCTTTAAAAAGGTTTATTATGTTTCAGTTTTCAGAAACGACGTTACCAGATTGTTGAGTGTATGTTAGCAATGGTTGTTAGACTTGGTAGTTACGATAGCATATCAATATGTTGTTATGATTGCATAGTTAGTTATATGTTAGTTATAAAAGCGTGCGTAACGGCAATTAGTGAAATGATTGTGAAATTGTAATAGGTTTTCTCTGATGCAATTTAGTTACTATTTAGTTTTGAAATAATTTATAGATTATTTCCAATTATGTTGTATTCGGTAGTTTTGAACTGTGATATGAAAATGTATATCAAGTGTCATTATCTTTTTGTAATCTTTGTTAATAAATTACTATAAAGCTAATTTTGTTTTCTTCACATTTCAACTGATAATAACCTATTAATAGAATATTTATCAACCCATCGAAGTCTTTATCATAAAATATAAATATTGGATGTCATATACCAAAGAAAAAACGACCAAGATCACCAACGTCCGAGGTGGGGATCGAACCCACGTGCTCAGCTTTCGCGGCTGATGCCTGCACCCCTCGGCCACTCGGTCTTAAGTTCGGACGTTGGTGCTCTTGGTCGTTTTTTCTTTGGTATATTATGACACAAGTACAATATTTATAATTGAATACAGTATTAAGTAGTGTGACTACTGGGAAAAAAATAAAAGCACAAATCAAAATAATTAATCAGTTAATAAATTATAAATAATTTGATTTGTGTTTTCACAATACGTTCTTTATCATAAGTTGATGGTAACGATTTTGTACTAAAGGTAGGTACATAAATTTAGACCAAACGAGCATTCGCTCATTCTAACCCCCACTCTACGAAATCAAAGAATTTCGACGAATCACGTTTTGTGTAACGAACGAATTTGATAGTATGAGCGAATGCTCGTTTGGTCTAAATGCACCTTAATACACGATCGAAAGCTTCTAGACCTACCTATACCATTCGGTAAAGTTCACTGAATCTGCTTTCACGTTCCAGTAATTTTCCCCACTTGCCAGATAGGGTGCGAGTTTACTTCGGTCCTTTCATAACTCGCATGTATACACATCATCAGCCTAACTCAGTCCACTGCTGGACATAGGCCTCTCTTACCTAAGCGTATGGACGCGTTAGGAGGTAGATAAATGCTGTAATCGCCACGAATGCGCAGGCGAGTTGTCGATCGTAGTATTGTTTCCATTATGATGATGATTGCCCATCATCAATGTTAAATAAATGAGAGGTCAGTGATACTTTGATCCCTTAATCGACTCTTATGACACCCACGGAAAGAGTTGGGGAGGTGACAAATGTATTCTTACAGCCCGGCATCACGCGGCTTTCGTAACTGAAATCATACATTTGCCAGAAACCCAAGACAAGTACAGTCAAAGGCAAAATAAGATGTAGGTACATAAAAAATCGCTAAGAAATAGGTCCCAGTTCACTTTAATTCTGATAAGAACGTCGTAACGTATTTATAAGAAGTTTCTTTCGATAGGTACATATTTCTGCACTTTGACTGTACCTATATAAAAAAACATTAATAAACATTAAGTAGAAACTTTGAAAAAATTACAAAAAAATCCATTTCGCACGTATATTCAGTGTCTACGATGGCCCTCCGCAGTTTGCCTGCCAAAAATTAACCACTTAACCGTATACCTATCGAAAAATTTACGTGTTTTTCTAGCAAATATTGCCTAAGGGAATTCATTTTAAAAAGTATATTAGCAGTCCATCTCTCTATTTCACGTTTGTGTATTGCAAAACCTAGTAACCTATGTATTCCAAATAAAAAGTATATTAATATACGCTAGATACCTCTGCAAAACAGTCAAATATGCAGTATTTGTTCACAAGCTTCTAGACAAACAGAAGGCCAGAGATAACGTCATGTAAACAAGACGGATGACTGATAAGAGCGTCACGCAGTGATTCTCACTTTCTTCAAGTGACGGAGACAGATCGCATACACACGGTTGCTTTAAATAAATGATCAATGCAGACGATGCAATATTGTTTTGCTTTGTTCATCAATTTCATCATCGATCATTGTTGTCGTGTGACAATTTACAAAATATGTTTCTATGTGTATGTACAATGTACAAATTTGTCTGGTTCCTACGAACAAATTTCTCTACCTTGGTCGGTTGCCAAAAATTAAACAAAGTTAAGGCCAAAAATAAAAAAAAAATCACGATCACGTCAATTGTAAATAAATAAATATCTTGGGACATCATACACAAATTGACGTAGTCCCAGAGTCCCACGGTAAGCTCAGTTAAGGCTTGTGTTGTGGGAACCAAGCAACGATTATATATAATAGATAGATACGTATAGATACTTAAATATATTACACAGCCACGACCAAGGAACAACTATTTTTGATAAATAATTACACAAATAATGCCCCCGCCGGGATACGAAACTTCCAGCTTCAGAAGCAAGGTCACTACCAACTAGGCTACGGAGGCTGACTAAAATTGTGTTACGAAAGTTAGTAATACTTACAAACTATGTGGTATACTGTCCAACAACTTTTGACAGTCGCAAACGGTTTAAATGATATAAGCTCGTATTGTTGATGGCTCATAGAAAATTTGGATTTGTCGTTCATTTTCAGTGGCAAAAGTTGTTCCTGAGAGTGTTACCTACACAAAATTTAACTTCGAAACACAAACACGATTTTGTACCGTTTGGCGTAGAAACTTTAGGTTCATGGGGCCCCAGCTCACGCAAATTGTTTGCTGAGATCGCGAAACGTCTGGTTGACGTAACTAAAGACCGAAGAGCTGGCGACTTCCCCGCACAACGCATCAGTATTGCGATACAGCGAGGAAAAGCCGCCAGCATCCTCGGTACAATGCCACAAGGGCCAATCTTAGATATAGGTTAGGTTAAGTAGATTAGTTAGATTTAATCTATGTACATAAATTGTAGTTTTGAAAATAAATATTTTGAAAAAAAAAAACATGATGGTAAATTTTGTTTTCAATATAGGCCTGTTGTAAATTTAGATTTCTCTCCACTAGCCCATTTGGAATGATCACTCTGTATAAATATTTGGAACAATACGTCGCAGTTACAAAAAAATGTAGTGTACTACTTTTCGACTCTATTGAGTGGCTAATAAAGTCAAAAAGTGGTAGATCAGATTTTTGTTGACTATATCTGGCTAGTCTACCTACATGTAGTAGAGGTACGTACAGTCGATGTCAAAGATCTTAATGTCAAGGCAATAAGGTTTGTAAATATATTTTTGGCACCTAAACCGTAATGATATCTTTGATGTCGACTGTACATGTTGATATATCTTGATATGAAAGCATTATTAGTCTGTGACGTCATTGCTCTTTGTAAACAGACAAGTTATACTAATTATACATTCTTAAATTTCAGTACATTATGTCACATTCATATGACTTTTATAATCCCATTTTTAACTATCGTTCTTTTAACACGTTATAGGTAAATTATCTTAGAGAGATTTTTGCATTTGTAGTAGTGTTCGTATATGTAGACACGGATTCTAAATTTGAAATTTGAATTCCACTATACAGTCAGCAAATAAGTTCTGTCACATTTTTATTATTTAAGTATTTATTTTGTGTAATATTTTTTGATCAATATTGTATTATTTTAACATTGTTAAATAAAAATGTTCCGATGTTGATATATGCCCGAGGTAAACTTTTGCATCGTATGGTAAAATTAGTTTCGAGAGATTTTTGGACCTGTAGTAGTATTTGTTTATGTTTATTAACAGGGATTCTAAATTTAAGATTTGAAATTCATTGTACGGCCAAAAAAGGTTCGGCGCTATTTTAAGTCAATATTATATCCTATATTGACTGTCAAAAGTCACAAAGTCATTGGGGGATAGTGAACCATTACGTGGCAATGAGAAATATTACAATGAACATAGTTCTATAATGACGTTAGCTGAGGAGAAATTTAACAGTGTAAGTGTAGAGGAATGGAAAAATGTTTGCCTGCACGCCATTAAAGAGGAAAACAAATTTCAAGGCACGGATGATGCTTTAGATATAATATCAGAACGAATTATTGTTAACACAAATGATTCATCGGATGAAAGTGAGGATGAGAACGAGAGTGAAATGTCTGGCGTTGAAGAAGATTAGAATTAAATATTATGGTAATGATTGTTAACTATTTTAGTCTCTAGCTTATCATTGTTTAATGTTATTTGATGCAATTGGTGTAACTGACTATAAACAGTATAAAAAATATAAAAGTTCCCAATTATTTATTTCCTTATGTGCTGACCGTACACAACTACAAATGCAAAAATCTCTCTTAAATAATTTACCTATACAGGGGCATTTCACAAGAATGTCGCTTATGTAACGAGATTCTTTTAGTAAATACTTCTAAAAATGATAGGGACCCGAGTTCTAGTGTGGTAATATTTCGGGACTTAACTTAAGGTGCATTCAAACCAAAAGAGCATCGCTATTCTAACCCCCCACTCTACGAAATTCGATCGTTACACAAAACGTGATTGGTTGATTTCGTAGAACGGGGGATAGAACAGCGAATGCTCTTTTGGTTTGAATGCACCTTTCACGTTCACACAGTTTTTATAACTTTGAGCATTTATTTAACGTAGCTGCCATAGATAGTACTCATAGTACCTATAAGCGTCACGTAAGCGACATCCTCGTGGAATGCTCCTACAAACAAAGAGGGCACCAATAAAATAAAATAGCTATGCTTAATAAATGACAAATATTTATTTTAGTCATACAACTCATATTGAGATTATCATAATAAATGAAGTAAAAAGAAAAAAAAATACTTTCACAAGGTTTATACCTACTACATTCTACGAGCACAAATCAAAACCATACATAATTTCAGAGGTGACAACAATGATGGTTTTCGAATTTTTTTCTGCCACTAGACGGCGCTACGTAGGCGTGAGATCCAAACATCTTTTAGATTCATACCCCCTTACTCATAAACGTCTGCTAACTTAACAAGCCGCTAATAATTCTTTGTCCCTTTCGATCTTAACAATGTGTACATAAGAGCAAAAGGGACAAACAATTATTAGCGGCTTGTTAAGTTAGCAGCCGTTTATGAATAAGGGGGTACTGAATAGTAGGCACTGGACATAAAATATTGAAATTAGAAAACGGACGGCAAACTGAAAATTAGGGACGCAAAGTCACCTACTAAAGAATATTAAAGAAAATAGGGTGGTGGTTACTAGTGCGCAACATGTCAACAGAGAATATTTATTTGAATCACGATATTTTGCTCATATATAAATCTACATAAGTATTGTCATGTGTTTTGTTAGTTTTGTTAAATAGTATTTATTTTATAGGGTTGTCACCCTATATCAAACTTTCTCAAAATTGCAAATTTTCTTAGTCAACTCCATTGTATGAGTAAGCGTCAGGTGCTTTTGCTGGCAGTCCCAACAGATGGCACTTCAGTACAAGTTTCATTGTCACATATTGGGACATTGGAAATATTAACACTCAGTCCTAATAAACGTCAACCTGTCTTAAAATTATGCAAATAATTTAGATATAAGCTAATTATTTCAAAGTTGGGATATGAAGCATTAAATTTTGATTTTGTCTTATCAATAGCAACTCAAGCTATAATGACGAGTATTGGTACAGCTAGAGCGTCGGGTACTAGTACTTCCACCTTACTAGAATTTCGTTCATTTCATGAGAATTTACTTGGAACTGATTTTTTTTATTCATTTTAGTAAACAATATTCCTAAAGTATTAAGAATAAATAAAGCAACGAACATAAAGAAAATTCAATTCGCGTATTTATTTTGACTGTTCGTTGGACCTTAAGCCACAGTACTGCCTTCTCAATGCAGTGTAGTGGCAGAAAATGTACCAAAAACCCTCACTCAAGACATCTGTATGGAAAAATCCGACGTCTACATCTTTAATGTTCTGTAAAATAATGATTGTTCAACGCGTAGTTTTAGTACCCAATCTTGTATTATTAGCTCCGAGTGTTGCCATAGCACTAAACTACGACTCATTGGCAGTAAACCCACACCCACGAAACCCGAATAAACGCCACTACTAGGAACCAACTTACGTCACGACACCACTAAACCCAGTTGACCTATCGCGAATTTAAAGTATATCTCTGTCACTCCAATGAAGAAATCATAGGTGTGACAGGGACAGATGGTCGAAACTTACGGGTTTTAGTGTGCGTGTTAGGCCCTGATTAGTCAGAATTACTAAGTATTTTAGTAACCTCGTATCTGTTTTAATTGCTTTGTAAACTGAACGTTATTGTGAAAGAGTTTAGGTTGGTATTGGCAGGCAGAAGAGGAAAATGCGAGGTTTTGAAGGTAAACTAATTTATCTGATTATCACTTATAAAACGATTTGGCGCCCGGGATATGTTTTCTCTGGAATTTAGTAATTCGATTGCTGATACCTATCTATAGCAATAAATTAGGTAATATCCTAAAATAAATTGGGCTCGAATTTGTAGTTTTTTGGATTCATAAGGACTAAACTAATCTTAATTTGCCAATTTAAATCTTACAAGTATGAAATCCAAGATTTGATAATTGGGGATTAGCTTAATATTATTTCCCAGTGCAATCCATTAACAAATACCTACCTATTAGGTGTTAATGGGTAAAAGAGGTGGAGTAAAACGGAAAATTATGATTTTATCAGTAAAAATGAAACAAATCAAATGATTTTATAGTTTACATCTGCACAGTATTAAGTAGTATGAATAAATATTGTGTTTATAATATACAGTATACCGCACTTTTTTCGATTTTATTTTGAAATTATAAACAATATTATACAGAATAAATAAACTGGATGCTAAAATAAACTTAAGAAAATACATTACTACTTAATTATAAATACAAAAATTGAGACCACTGTCAATCGGTACTAGCCCAGAAGGCTGGCACCATTGGCACGTTGAATAATTTGTGTAATGAATAGTTTGTTGTTTTTTAATAATTTAGAATAAGTTTATAAAATAAAGACAAAGAATGATTAATAAAGTACCTATCTATTTCACAATGAAAAATATATCGTTACCGTAATTTCCCAGCGATTACGTGTAAGATAAAATCGATAATCGAGTTATAAAACAAGTTTAATATAAAATAATCAGCTATTAAAGTGGCGCCATTTTGCCACGATATCTTATCAATGCATGTCGCGCGTTATCATACGTGGTTTTCGACAAAATTTATTTTAACATGAATATAACATAATAATTATATTTGTTCCAGAACGAGGTTTAGGTTATATTATATGTATAGGTAGTTGTTATTTTAGATTTATTTAGATGAATTTATATTTTTAATTGTTTTTATAATTTGTATCGTTTAAGGTATTTTGAAGTTGTTATGATAAATATACTTTTTCATCACACTTGCTGTCTAAGCGCGCCATTGCTTGCGTGCGTAGCGGGAGTAATAGAAAAGTGAAATTCCCTAGGGAGTAATAGAAATGTCAGTACGTCATTTAATAATATTATGTCTTAAAACTTATTTTTTTGCTGGCAAGTGTGATGAAAAACATTGTATGCACGGTCGGTAAGCGGAATACTAACTCGACTCGAGGCATACAAGCCCTCCGCCTTACGGGGTTGGACTTCTAACACTCTCGTTAGTAATTCCGTACTTACCTCCCTTGGTGCACAATGTACTATAGTTAACCTAATGCTAAGAACATGATACATTTATCTTGCATAAACTTGGTAACTGCTTATTATAAAATAAAGACATAAATGTATAAAAAAATACCTGGGACTTCATCAAAATTATATTTTTTATTATTACAATTTTCGATAGCGGCGTGTTTTGTTTGTTTTTTTAGTTACCTACCTATTAATTAAAAAATGAGACAAGTTATATAGGTAGTATGTGTACATTGTGTAGTTTTGCATCTAATTTGATTAAAGGTCGGTATTTCACCCGTAAATTACAGCACATTATTTTTACTTTAAAGTTTATCGCTAAAAGTAATTTCGATGTTAAATTTCGCAAATCAAATATAAATATTTTGAATTAAAATTCAAAATACGAGTATCTACATTGTAAATTGTTAGTTTACATATTTATTCAAGCGATTGCACAAAAATAAAACCTAAGGTAAATACCTACAGATGATGAACTTAATGCGAAAGAGAAAGATTGTGAGCGGGGCTACAGAAAGTAAAATTATAATATTCGACTAACTAACCTAACCTACAGTCAAGTGCAAAAATAAGTATCGAAAGAATCCGCTCATAAATATGTTAAGACGTTCTTATTACGCAGAATTAGAGTGCACTGGGACATATCTTTGAACATTTTTGTGTACACCTTATTTTGTCTTTGACTGTACACAAATGACATCACATATCACATCAGCCAATTGCAGTTCACTGCTGGACATAGCATAGACCTTTCCCATTATTAATGTGAACTGAAAAAAATGCTAACCGGAAATTAAGGTTGATTGGGTCCAATCACGTTTTTTTTGATTTTACCAAACTTTTTATGTTGGCATTCTACTAAATTAATTTGGTTGATTTCACCCGTTTTTTGTTGATTACACCAGTTGTTTGGTATAATATACAATGTTCTTGGTTGATTTAACCAGTGGCCTATTTCACCATAATTACAAGTCTGACAATTGTAAAATATCACTGTTACTGACGTCACAGGCCTCCGTAGGCTACAGCTACTGCTTACTATCGGACGGCCCATGTGCTCGTTTGCCACCAACATAAAATTATTACTAACAACGTTATTATAACGTCAATAAACTACTTTTTAATTTCCGAAACCCGTGACAATTGTCGCAAGGTTTAGTACAATTTTCATTAAATCTTGACATGAGGTCCGGCATATGTCGGAATTTCGCTACAATTGTCGTGTTTTTTGTGACAATTGTAATTTTTTTTCGCAAAAAGTAGTTATTTGCTGCTGATTTATTAAAGTTCCTGCACTACATTTTATGTTGGTGGCAAACAAACGCACAGACCTTCCGATGGTAAGCGGTAACTGAAGCCTATAGACGTCCCCAATTGGAGAAACAGTAAATTTACAATTGTAGCACTTGTCAAGGTGGTGAAATTGGGGCCAGAACTCTGGTATCCACTTCAACCTTTTTAGTTTTGTAAATTTGATAGCAAGGATTTGGTACATACATATATCAAAGTTTCCTCGTAATATAGCCAACCTAAGTCACTTTGGTAAATATTTTTTTCAGTGTGTATTAATTATACTTGCCGATTTCTAAAAATGAATTTTTGAAGGTTATAGATTGATCCTTATTAATATATATATAGGTATTATTAATTTATATACTTACTCACCATTTTTCCGATAGTCTTAACATCATATATATAAGGCTCATTTCTAAACTAAAGTTCTCTTTTAGAAATCGGTCGGAACTATAGGAGCAAAGTTGTGCAAAATGTAATCTGATTACTTCTGAAAATTACTTTTGTATGTGTACTTTGTAATATAGATTACAAAGTATACGTACAAAAGTAATATAGATAACAAAGTATACATACAAAAGTAATTGGACTACTTTTTGCCCAACTCTGTACAGGAGGTAATGTCTATAGTCGCCACGCTGGGTAAGCATAAGCATGCTGGCGATCGCAGTACACATTATGATGATTGATGACGCTGCTGCCAAGCCTAAATCTCTAATAACCAGGGATCGGACAAATGTGCGTCTTTGTTTGCAATAATACGGACATGAATTCAAATTTGATTAAACGAATAATCAAACGAATAATTTCTTTAAGGTGACCATTTAAAAAGGTTTTCATAGTTACCGGTGTCAAAAATGTAATTTTCTTAAAATGATTAATTATTCAATCAACTTAGGTGTCATGTCTATATTATTGCGAACAATGACGCACATCTGTCCGATCTCTGCTAATAAAATTGAATGGTCAGCGATACTTAAAATAACACAAACGTATCGTCAAAAATAAAAACATGTAGGTAAAGCAAATACAAACAAAATACACACATACGATACCTACATATACGAAATAAACCAAGACGGAGATACTACAATACGATAAGATAATGATGACGGCCAATATGGCGGTGGGTAAGATGTTAAATTGAAATCGTTATCATATCGCGATGTTCAGTCGCCATCGTATATATCGGAGCAGCCAAGGTGCTCATAAACTTCTGAGCACGCCTTTATTATCATGGCGTTAGAGTGCAAGTTCCAACTTTTTGAACATCAACGCCGCTCCTATATGTTTTATGGCGACTGTTCCCAAATGACGTTTACGCTTGGCAAACTTTTGATATAATCTATTTGTTTTCTGTCACATGACTCAGTCTTTTGTCATCAAGTCATCACCTCACGTGTCTTGGACTTGGGTTAGTGCCAGAGAAATTATAGTTTACTTTAACGGAGTAAATAAATAATGTACTGTTATAACATTCTTATTTACCTAAAATCTCAAGGTTATTCATAAACGTTCGAATGTTGCTGTAGTGTGTCCATTATGAAGATGGTGTTACCCATCATCAATCTTCAATGAACCATATCCACGGGAAGAGTCGGGGTAGTGGCATACACGTATTATTACTGCCATCACAACGCAGTTTGTGTCCATGTCTAGTTTCTGAAATGAGAATGAGGACACAGTTAATAAATAAAATAAATATCTCTCAAACGTTCGTGAGACGTAATAACTGTAAATATAATTAAAACGGTTAAACTTACGTTATGGTTTAAGTCAGACACGTTTCGGAGAGCCTAGATCGCCATTATAGATCATCGCGAATCTCTAGCGCGGCGCTTCATCATCATCATCATCAGCCTATGATAGTCCACTTCTTACCGCTTAGGCTCTCCGAAAAATGTCGCGCGTAAGTATCTGACTAAATACACGAGAGTTTAACCGTTTAGTTATAGTTTGTAGTAGTTTAGTTGTAGTAGTAGTAGTTTTATATATTTATGTGACGAAGGTAGACAGCTGAGCTCTCAACCTACCTGATGGAAAGCGGAAACTGAGGCCCATGGACAAAGTTACCAAATAATCGCCTATGCGCTGCTTACTCTGAGGACTTAGATGGATTGCCTCTATGCCAGTAATTACACCGACTATCTTACCCCGAAACCGGAACACAGTACTAACTATTTAGCGGCAGGTTAACAGGTAAGACGGTGGTAGCTATCCGGGCGAACCATGCACGAGGTCCTACCACCAGCATTTTTTAATAATATCTCTCAGTTTCAGTCACAGAATTAGATTTGGATAGAAGAAACAAGTTCATTCATTTGTATGGCGGCCGAGCGTGTCAGATTTTGTACTGAAGTTGTTACTTGCCTATGATTTTAAATATGTCTCAGGCCCTTGATATTCATATTTTTTTGTGTTGTTGCAATTAATATTACTTAAGGAGGCATTATTAATGTTTTTGTTCACTTCAACTTACAAAATTTGACGCCCGAAAGCTGCAAGCTGCGATTAAAGACGGATAACTCAGTGGATATCACTGAGTTCATTTGACAGGGAGTATCACTGGAGTGCGACATGCTTTTGTGCGAAGTTTCATTTGTGCGACACATGATTACGCGAGGTATGGATGGGCGACGTGATATTCGTCCGGCGTGACGCTTGTGCGACATATTATTAAGCGAAGTATGGATGGGCGATGTGATATTCGTCCGGTGTGACGCTTGTGCGATATATTATTAAGCGAAGTATGGATGGGCGATGTGATATTCGTACGGTGTGACGCCTGTGCGAAATATGATAAGGCGATGCACAACTTCACGACATGTCGTTTGTTAGAACTATTCGTCATGCGAAGTGTGATTACTCGACACACGACTATGCTGAGTATTGTTTGAGCCATTGTATGTATGACCATTAGCTTTTTTCTAACAATCAATCAAATAATAATTTATCTAATCATGTCATTGGTTGGTTGGTTTTGATACCTACAATTCTTTATATATAAAAGAAGAAGTCCTGACTGACTGACTGACATATCAACGTAGAGCCGAAACTACTGAACGTAAGAAGAACGAATTTTTCTCAGTACGTTTTAGCGGAGGTAAGGGATAAGAAGGGATTTTGAAAAATTTTACTCCTAGGAGGGTTAAAACGGGGTTGAAAGTTTGTATGAAAAAAAATTTAGTCTTGGAGTACGAAATTTCAAATGGCGTATACTGATTTAAAATACAAACCTAAGAAAAGTGATTTCAGGATTTTTCAAACTACACCTCCTAAAGGGTTGAAATGGAGCTCCAAAGTTTATATAGCGAAACAAGATAAGTTGGACCATTTTATCCGAAACATCTCAGGAGTATTCTATAAAGTAAATGAATAAATAAGGTTTTAGGTTTTTTGAAAACTCAACCCCTGAATGGGTTAAAAATGGCAATTTAGTGAAAAAATCAACATGGGTACCGTTTTTATGGTTTATTTATTGGGTCGTAGATCATGAAAATAAAAATAAAAATACTGATTTCATTTATGAGGCAAAGCTAAAGGAGCATACGTATCAAAAAAATTAGGTACCGTTATACGCGTATTTATTGCAACTAGCTTACTTAAATTACTTAACTAATTTTAAAATTGTTTAATTTGGTGCTTTGATAAAGGTGTCATATCGGAGCTTTCATCGCACGGTAAGACTAATAGCAAGCTATGGAGTCGACATTTGCCATTAATTTAAAAAGTTTTTCATACTCATACTCATTTATTTATCTTATGCCTTTCGTGCGGTCATAGCGGTCGTGCATGATCCATTATGTATTTTAATACCCAATAAACTGATATAAAAATGTTTTCTATATCAGATTACAACCTTATAACTTGAACATTTAAACATTTACAATTATAGAAACTACATCGCTGAAAATGATCTAAGGAGTCCTGCAAATAAAATTGATTAGTACTTTTGCTGTCAGTCATGATGCTGTAAGTGATAAATACGTTGTGGAATGGAGTTATGCCTAACCCAGAAGTAGCTGCAATTTTGGCGTGAATAGAGCCATACAATTTACAATCTATCTATCAAAAATCTGCAATAGTGTGCTTGAGTTGTGAAGTAGAACTCAGCCAATTGAGACATGTGTAAATTAAGATCCTATTATGAAATAAATATTTTTTTTATTGAGACATACATTTATTTTGAAACATATCAATAGTATTCACCATCAAAGAAAATCCACAAGAACTTCAAGCTATATATACACCAGATAGAAAACCACGAGGAATTAAAGTTTGATCTCGACCGATCCGTGATACATTGTAATGTTTGTGATTTTTCTATTAACCAGCTCAAAAAAAAGAAGTCTACTACTTGACAAAACCAGTACCTGAAAAAATCAAGATAAATTGTATAAAGTACTCGGCAGACATCCGGCCCTCAAAGAAGTTAGAACTATGGTGGTTTATGTGTCGATTGACTATAAGTAGGTAAATATGACGACGCATACAAATGAATAAACACGCCTGAGTATTAAAAAGCCACTACTTCAAATACTTTAAAAATAATAACATAAAATGACTATAATTATTGTATTAAAATATCTACTTTCACAGAATGGACGGAAGGAAGACATTATTTGCGTCATTTTTATACTCCCAACTTTTTTGTATTCTGTCTAACGTAAGTGTGAATATTTTTATATTTTGTCAAAATTATATTGGGATGAAATTATACAAGTAGTCATTTATATACAACGCTTTATTTTCTTAGGTATTGGTAAATAGAAAACAGAGCAATTTGAATTTACTTCAGACAATATGGAAAAAGTCGCAGTTGATTACTCATTTTATAATTGTAATTATGAAATGGATAATGCATGTAATGTGGCCTATCAGGATTTTGAAGATCTATTTCCAGTAGCTTCATGTTCCATGGAAAGGACCATGGGCATATTTGTATGGAGAGTGGACCAAGAACCAACAGAGCTGAAAGTGGTATCATTAAATAGGTATTTACATTTATTTCATTTCATTCTATGGGCACTTTATTCAATTCCATTGCAAAACGGAGATATTTGTATTTTAGTCCGAGTAAATACTATGATGATTGGTGTGTGGACGACGGTGATTTACTTAGAGAGTACAAGCAGAACGCCTTACTCATATAAAATTATCCCATGGAATTCAGCTTTGTACCTTTAGAATGAAATAAAGTACATAAACAGACCTTTTTAATGATACTACTCCCAGTTCTGTTGGTTTTTGGTCCATTTTGACGCATAGTCCTTTCAACATATAATTAAAATATTAATTCCAATCAAAATAATTATTCAATTTCCGATGTTACGCTTTTGTACTGATTTCAACTAAGTCCTGATACATTTTATTTATGTTTTATATTTGTACACGACCGCTCTTATAACATTTTAAAATAAATAAGTGAGTATGAGTATGAATTTGATTTTCGATTTATGGCAAATGTCGACTCCATAACTTGCCATTAGTCTTACCGTGCGATGAAAGCTCCGATGCCTCTCATAAATAATTTTACGTTTTATCGTTATGTACATAAAGTTCTCAACTTTTTAACATATTGTTTTATTTTGATTTGCGTTGTTTGTACGTAACTATTACAAGTGGAGGGATCATCTAGTTTTTTCCCCCGATAGGCAGGTTTTGGTTTTCGTTAGGCAGGCTAAAAACGCGGACAGATTTGTCTGGCACATATGGGACATCGGTAGAGTTGGACAGTAATATGTCGCATGATTTAACTTCGTTTAAGAAATGGAACTGTCTTATATTAGAATGGTCGTATAATAATATGTCGCACATTTCAACTTGGCTGAATAGAACTGTCGGATATTAGAATGGTCGTACCATAATATGTCGCACATTTCAACTTGGCTGAATAGAACTGTCGGATATTAGAATGGTCGTACCATAATATGTCGCACATTTAAACTTGGCTGAATAGAACTGTCGGATATTAGAATGGTCGTACAATAATATGTCGCACATTTAAACTTGGCTGAATAGAACTGTCGGATATTAGAATGGTCGTACAATAATATGTCGCACATTTAAACTTCGCTGAATAGAACTGTCGGATATTAGAATGGTCGAACAATAATATGACGCACATTTAAACTTCGCTGAATAGAACTGTCGGATATTAGAATAGTCGCACTATAATATGTCGCAAATTCAAACATCGCTCAATGGAATTGTCGGATAATAGAGTTGTCGCACAATCGTCCATCGCATTTTCGGGTTGGCACTTTTGTGATAATCCCCATTTGACACGCTAAGTAGATACGTTTGCTTGATCTATGGTATATATGACATCTGTGGTTTCAGTACTGATAAGTACCTAAGTAATACAGATAGCATGTAGTTGCACTATCAGTAATGAAACGAATGAATGCCATTGTCATTACTGAGAGCCGTGCCCGCAAGGTCCTCCGACCTTGTTACGCAATTTAATTGCATCCGATTTGCAGTTGCATGTCACGAGGAAACTGCACGCGGTATACAAATGCATCACCCATAGCAGAGCATTTCTGAAGGTTGTACACAATTTTTGTATTAATGTTCTATGCAGTGAAAACATTGACAGTCTTTTTAGCGTGTTTCATACCATCACCACTTTATTTTCCGTTTCATAAAAGCAAACGAGACTATTATGCCAGAATAGCAGACAAACATGCGTCGGCTACAAAATAACCGAAAAGGACTCCACTATTTATACGCAGTTCGTCAATGATTTGGGAATGGTAATGATTTGATTGTTGCGACAGAAAAATCGCATACAACTATCCTTTACAGTTCCGTGGCAACATTAGTTACCGTGAGAAACATCACTAAAAACCTTTTCAGTACCCACAGATGCTGAATTTTTAGGCACATTAGTGAGACGTGGCACATTTCTTATCAGGTCGAAACTTCGGAAGGATATCTGTACTGAAAAACGTCGTACACGTGCAAAAAGGAAATTCGTAACTCGTGTCGATTTAAAACACTTTCCTTCGGTCGTGTTTTAATTTATCACCACTCGTTTTGAATTTCGCCAATTTCGCACTAGTATCATAATGTACTTACTGTAATTCACATACTAGACTATCTTAGAATCCCATGCTCCAACGTCTCTATTCACTTATAATTATGTAATTTCTCAATCGCTCAATTACAAGCCATTGAGGTTTAGAAATCAAGCGGATTTTTTCTGCAATACGGAGGTTAATAATCTGTTGCATATTGTCGGGGACAGTGCAATACCGCGTAACTACCAAAACAGATAGGTAGAGTGGGCTTCTAACACTCTCGTTAGTAATTCCGTAGGTACTTACCGCCCTTGATGGACAATGTACTATTAATGTACTGTAGGCTTATGATGGTCCCGTGTTTAATCGTTTGTCATTTTTGCCGTCAGGTTGTAACAAGTATGCTAGTACGAAAATAATGAGTAGCGGGATAAAGAGCACGCGTTACCATCATAAGATTCATAAGCCACCTAGATAGAACACTTCTACAAAATGTGCGCTTCAGCGAGATCGGATGAAGCGGTTCAAGCTGATCTGGATGCTTAGCCAAATTGCCAATCGCTCACGCTTAGTAGCGTATCGTAGTTTTCCCTCTCTGTCACTCTCTCATATTGGTGCGACAAAGACAGTTAGCTGCCTTTCGTTTACGATTGACGATTAAGCGTTAGCGATTGGCAACTTGGCTAAGCACCCTGAGGTGTAAGATGATTAGATGATGATGTATCTCCTGGGAGGTTACCATGACGTACGAATGCGATCCATTTTGGATCGAGAGAAAGGGACAAGGCTATACGAGTCGTATATCACTGTCCCTTTCCCTGAACCTAAACTGAATCGCATTAGTACGTCATGGTAACCCCCCTGGTTTTGCTAAAGGTATCCCTCCCCCCTTGTTAATCCAACCAGTATAACACAAAACGAAGTGACGCCCTTTTCAGAGACGCTACGAAAATTACTATACATAATTGTGTAGATATTTTAGTCTGCACTCGCATTTGAGGCGCCCTGAATAAATTTATATTTTTTTCCCCCTTGTTAATCCAAGAACCAGTATAACAGAAAACGAAGTGACGCCCTTTTCAGAGACGCTACGAAAATTATTATAACTGTGTATTTTAGTCTGCACTCGAATTTGAGGCGCCCTGAATATTATTTTTTCCAAACGAGTAATGTACATCGTATTCCATTATATTGTCAAATATTTCTAAGGCTTTTCTTTGAAACTATTTTTCATACTGATTACAATGCTTTTTTCCACAATGTCTTGAAAATTGAGTTATTATTCTAACATGTATGTATGTATTTATAAGCAAATTAACCTTTTTACAGAGTCTTTGTGACAGAATAGGGGTGTTTTGACAAGCCATACAAAGGGTAAAAGGCTTACGTAATGCTAACGCAATTTGCCCGATGTTTTATCAAGGCTACCCTTGAGTTTGTTGTTACGTAAATTATGCCATCAATGACCTAATAGATATTGAAAGCCCACGTTTATTACGAGTAAATGTGTCTATTGCATAGCAGAATGATGAATACTTACCTATATGGTTTTGAGTATGCAATGCACTATTCTTCGTCGTCTCTTGTCTCTCTGACATCTGTCCTTGATTTCCCACATACATCATCAGCCTATCTCAGTCCACTGCTGGACGTAGGCCTCTCTTATCAATTATGGGTACCACCAACAACGTCATGTAGGTACAAGGTGAAATAAAAAAAATATGACAAGATAATGAAACCTGTACCGAAAATGATTTTGTACAATCATTAATTTACTAGGGGGCTTCTGAAAATGCAATAAAAATCCGCTATAGGAAGGTACCTACCATAAAACAAACAAAGTATGGAAGAGTTGTATTTTCCTGTAATTTTCAGTAAAAGTAGCTCAAAATAATTAGTAGATTCGTGTTTTTGTAGGTATTATCTTTTATCATGTTTCAGATCTCATCTTGTACATAAATTTGATTGCAGATGAAGGTAGTAACTACCTTGCAAACTAACCAGCAATCTAAATTATAACACCTGTGTCATAAACCAAACTAGAAACTTTAGGTTCTTGGGGCCCCAGCGCACGCAAATTGTTTGCTGAGATCGCGAAACGTCTGGTTGATGTAACTAGAGACCGAAGAGCTGGCGACTTCCTCGCACAACGCATCAGTGTTGCGATACAGCGAGGAAATGCCGCCAGCATCCTCGGTACAATGCCACAAGGGCCAATCTTAGATATAGGTTAGGTTAAGTAGATTAGTTAGATTTAATCTATGTACATAAATATTGTAGTTTTAACCAAAGCAAAATACCAAATTCGCCAACGTCCGAGGTGAATTTCGAACACACGGTCTCAGATTTTATTAGGTGTACCGTCTATGTGTTTTACGTTAAAAACCTTTGCGTAATTTGCGGTTTTCTGAGATCAGACGAAATGCTTGAAATACTGCGGTTAGAGTGAGCAATGTCAGTCGTCAATATAAAGTACCTGGTTGGTCACGTGAAAATAACACTGCGGTATATCCCTAGTCGAGTACAGAAATCTATATTCATGTTTCTAGTTATTATTAATAAGTTGCATGTACGTGAGTGTGTTTGCACATGCAACTTTATAACTGAAACTTATGTTGTTAATGTTAGTAAAGGTGCGTTTAAACCAAAAGAGCATTCGCTGTTCTAGCGCCCGTTCTATGAAATCAACCAATCACGTTTTGTGTACCGATCGAATTTCGTAGAGTGGGAGGTTAGAACAGCGAATGCTCTTTTAGTTTAACCGCACCTTAACCTGTTATAGTTGCCACCGCCTTGCTGGCCCGCTAGATGCTTCTTCACGCTTCCATTCATGTTTCTAGTTATTGTTAATAAGTTGCATGTACGTGAGTGTGTTTGCACAATTGCATCTTTATAACTGAAACTTATGTTGTTAATGTTAGTTAGTGTAAATGCGCACGCTCTTGACGCTCTATCTTGTTTTGTTATTGCATGTTGATTATATTTTTGTGGACATCTTGGTGCTTAGCCAAGTTGCCAATCGCTAACGCTTAGTAGCGTATCGTAGTTTTCCCTCTCTGTCACTCTTTCTTATTAGTGCGACAAAGACAGTTAGCTGGCTTTCGTTTACGATTGGCGATTAAGCGCTAGCGATTGGCAACTTGGCAAAGCACCCTTTTATTGGCTTTGTTTGCTGTACACTCAGTTTTGTATATTTCTTATGTTGTTAGAACCGGAGGTAGTTTTTTTTCTCTCATTCGCTATTTAGTTTAACGATTCAAAAGCGCTCGTTGCTGGGCCTAATTGAATAGAGAATATTTTGACTTGACTTTGACTTTGACTTTGATGCCTCAAATAAAAAAAATAATAAGGTGCACAGTTGTATACATATATGAACTCAACTGTTAAGTATAGGTACTTACATAAAATCATTTTTTTTGCCGTTGATTGTAAATTGAGTAAGCCACAACATAAAAGTTGGTAGTATGTTAGGATTGGCAATGTACAAGTTGATGAACATTCTCAAAATTGCGGGAATATACTCGGAAATTTTCGAAAATTTTCATGAGTATATTAGAGTAAGTTGTCATTGAGAATGTTTTCATGAGAACTTATAAGAAAAGTGTTAAGAAGAATATTGTATTTCACAATTGAGTAAACAAGGCATAAAATTAACCTTAAAAGGCATATAGAGGTATAGAACGGTTTTGGCATGATTAGATTGATAGTAAAATTTAAATTGGCAAGAACATTCTCTACAGAAGTTTCGCAACTTATGAAACTTCTCCTCGGTACATTGTTAATGATACAAAAAATGGAAACAAATAAAGCATGCATAATATTATAATAACCTTATCTTATACCTACTCGCTTACAAACTTAACACATTATGAGCTCATCATTACCTAATTCACACAACGCTTCCTTCGAACTCATTCAGTACATTTTTAGTCGTGTACCTATGATTTGGACTCTCTGGTAGTATAAATTAGTTATTATTATCAGTTTTGGCCTCATTTCAAGCCACTGGTGTGTGGGATACCACATGTGGTAGCAGTGCTCAACACTCGTGTGATATCAACCAATTTTACCCTATCAGACAAAAGGTCATTACAAGTACGTGCACAAAAAAACAATAGGTATTCATTCATCATCATCATCTCAGCCATAAGACGTCCACTGCTGAACATAGGCCTCCCCTCTGGACCTCCACATGTACCGGTTAGATGCGACCTCCATCCAGCGTATCCCGGCGACCTTCATAAGGTCGTCTGTCCATCTTGTGGGTGGACGTCCTAAGCTGCGTTTGCCTAGCCGTGGTCTCCACTCGAGCACAGGTATTCATTAAAAGGTATTATCAAACCGGAATCAGAAGGGGATTAGAAAGTTGACACAACAAATGACGCAACATTTACCAAGAAAAGAGTTGTTTATAGATGTAGTGAGGCATTAATTAATCTATTGTCTTTAAGTCTCTGCACGTAAACTATGATTATATGAATACTCGTATAACTATGAATATATCCTAGATTGACTTATACACTGTAGTGTCAACAGTATTTTTGAATCCCATTCTCATCGCGGTTTGATAATACGTTACATTGCACTCATGATTGACAACACTTTACATAAATGCCGTGACATACTCAGGGTGCTTAGCCAAGTTTCCAATCGCTAGCGCTTAAACGTCAATCGTAAGCGAAAGGCAGCTAACTGTCTTTGTCGCACTAATATGCAAGAGTGACAGAGAGGGGAGACTACGATACGGTACCAAGCGCTAGCGATTGGCAACTTGGCTAAGCATACAGGTGTGGAGTGGTTTTGACAGCTACTGCACCAACTAGCGTCTTACACAAATTGACAATAATTCTTGCCCTGGATCATATAGCTCTAACGACTCTTCTCTGGACGCTAATTAAGGCAAGCCAGAGCTTAGATTCCTACTGGTCCACTAAGGGGTTCCACTCTGATCCACGAAAACCCCTCGGAAAAAAGAGTACTCGGGTCCGTGGGGTCGTTATTCGTCAACAGCTCGCCAGAAACTGCCCTGTTTAAGTATTCAACTCGTCCTCATCATCATCATCATCATCATCATCATTATAAGCCTATGTTAGACCACTGCTGGACGTATAGGCCTCTCCTATCAACTATGCGAATAGACGCATTAGGAGGTGAATGGCCATAATCGCCACGCTGGGCAAGCGAATTGGCGATCGCAGCAATGTGTCCACCATGATGACGCTGCTGCCCATCATCAATCTTGTAGAATGATCAGTGACACTTCAATCCCTTAGTCGACTCTTACGACACCCGCAGGAGGAGTTGGGGTGGTGACAAATGTATTCTTACTGCCGTCACCACACGGACAAGTATTCAACTACTTAATAAGAAATTTATATTTTCCATGTCTGCCGAATGCATCCGACGTATTGGGCTAAAATCCAAACTGACTGGGAGCCACAAGATGGCCAACGGAGCAGACGCAGACCAAAGAGGAGATGGCGGGACGACATGGACGCGTACGACGTGCATTGGAGGGAATTGCTTGTTCATCATCATCATCCTATGATAGTCCACTGCTGGACGTAGGTCTCTCTTATTAACTATGCGTATAGACGCATTAGGAGGTAAATGCCCATAATCGCCACGCTGGGCAAGCGGATTGGCGATCGCAGTAATGTGTCCACTATGATGACGCTAATTGGCATTGATAAGGACGATTGGAGGAAGAGAGGGGAGGCTTTTGCCCAGCAGTGAGACACCAAATAGGCTATTAAAAAAAATACCAACCCATGTTATTGAATAACATGGGAATGTGACTCACACACAAATGTCCACAAATTCATAACCTAGCCTAACCACAGATAATAGAACAATGTGCAGTTACCTTACCATTGGTTTGACTGAAGTGTATGCATGTACTTAGTTTCTTGATTTCAAGCCTTAATTGAGCTTACCGTGGGACTAGGTTGATTTGTGTAGGATGTCCCAAGATATTTATTATTTATTATTTATTATTATTATTATTCTTTATAAGATGCTCAATGCAAGAACTTGGAATGGATTCATTCTAGTCCTGCTCGTATAAAAAACGTCAGGGGGGCTACTCTCTTAAATACTATTCAGTTTAGGTTCAGTGACACATTCGCTATTCGAATTAGGTCATAAACTGAATCATTGTGGTACCCTACCTATAGTATATTTATGGCCTGGAGACTTTACCTATCTTGGGATTCGTGGGACCAAGTTGCGAGAGCGTATAAAGAAAACCACGCAGTCTACGATGGATTTGGTATTTTTCCTGAATACCAAGAAAACTATATGTAATTTATTTTCGATTTATAAATTCACCGCAAACCGTTTGCCCGATGTGGCGATTATGGGCATTTACCTCCTAATGCGTCCATTCGCCACGTGGTGAAGCCAGTAAGAAAACATTTGTCACCCCCAACTCTTTTCATGGGTGTCGTCGAGTCGCAGATTCGAAGAGTCGACTAAGCTAAGGGATTGAAGTGTCACTGACCATACAGTTATTGAAGATAGATGATGGGCAGCAGTATGATCATAGTGGACAGGACACACTAACTACGATCGCCAATCCTCTTGCCTAGTTCCAGAGACGAGAGGTATACGTCCAGTACGAGTAGTGTACTGAAATAGGCTGATGATTTGATTCGTTCATTCGCATAACTAGTTAATAGGAGAGGCCTACGTCTAGCAGTGGGAACGTAGGTACCCTAAGTTCCATCCACTGCTAGACGCCTCTCCTATTACTATAGGTACCTACTGCTGACTGTCAGGACCGCGGGTGTACCTACTTTTAAATTGCAATAACTGTATTTGTGAAGAGGTACAAATCAAAGTAAGCACGAAATAGTAAATTGTTTTTATATATGCGGTGGAGACTTTGGGGCCGTGGGGTCCGGGCGCCCTCAAACTTTTTAAGGAGTTGGAGAAAAGGCTGTCTGAGGCGACTGGTGACCATATGGCTCATTTCTTGGCCAGAGGTTAGGCATTGTCATCCAGCGAGGAAATGTAGCCAGTATTATGGGCACTCTCCCACAGGGAAGCGACTTGGAGGATGTTGTAGTTTAAGTTAGTTATTAGTGTAGGTATTTTAGTTTTAAAAATGTTTTGTGCTTTTTTTTTCATTTTACATTAATTAAAGGAAAATTTGTAACAGCTTAAATGGAATTGAATAAAAAGTAACATTTCGATTATTTAATGATTTTATATATTAATTTTATAAATATAATATTTGCGAGGGTGCCCCCACCGTTCTAACTCACGATTGAGAGAAGCTGAAGAATGATGCGAAATTCACATTTTATGGTTCTACTATTGCGAGAGATACACTTCAATCGCCCAAACCCATGGTAAATTGAGATCCAGATAACAGAGCACCGTGTTTTCGCGTGATCGGATCAAATAACCGATGTTATGCATACTGCCCCGATAGTGCCAGCAATAAGTCTAAATTGACTGGGAGGTAGCAGCTGTTGTTTATATTCTTGTTTTTTACTTTTCCAAGTGTTTAACAACTTTTTTTCTCATAGCCAATAAATCTTCACAACTCCATATTTTGTAATAAACTGAAAATACATGAGTAGATGACAATAAAGAAACAGGAAAAGGTTAAAAAATCATCAGCCTATAGTCCACTGCTGGACGTAGGCTTCTCCTATAAATTATGCTTATAAACGCATTAGGAGATAAATACACATAATCGCCACGCTGGGCAAGCGGATTGGCGATCGCAGTAATGTGTCCACTATGATGACGCTGCTGCCCATCATCAATCTTTTATCAAATAATGGTCAGTGACACTTCAATCCCTTAGTCGTCGACTCTTACGACACCCGCAGGAGTTGGGTGGTGACAAATGTATTCTTATTGCCGTCACCACACGGCGTAAAATTTGATGTTATAATTTTTGTGTTACGTAGTTAAATTTTGTGTAACAACTTTTGGCACTAAAAAAGGACGATAAATTCAAATTTTCTATGAGCGATCAACAATACGAACTTATATCTTTTAAATTTGCCCTCTTTCACTACTGACGAATATTGTTGGACAGAGTATACCACAAAGTTTGTGTGACTAACTTTTGTAACACAATTGATGCGATCGTGATTTTTGATTTGATAGGGTCTTAATCATGTATTTTTTTTGCAAACGACCCCATCGGAGTCCGAGGCAGGAATTGAGCCCGTGCCTTTCGTGGTTATTATTACATTAGGTTATAGGTACTGGGTGTTACATTAGTCGTGATACAAATTGTGAAAAACCTGTTAAGATGGTCTTTCTGAACAAGGTTTCTATACCTATATGAAAGTCGCGAAAAAAATTACGGTTTTCATACAGATCGGTCTAGAAGTGTTCATGATTTTCAGTCTCGTTTCATTATTATGTAAACACATTTGTAGATCAGTCTGAAAAAATGTATACATATTAATGAACTCGAACTGTACTAGTCTTAAAAAAATAAAGATTTTCATATGGGTCCCGAAGGAAACCTTGTTCAGAAAGACCATCTTAACAGGTTTTTCACAGTTTGTATCACGACTAATGTAACACCCGGTATTATATAATTAACAGGTATGAGGAGCAGGAAGGTGGACATAGGAACTTGGGAACAAACGACGTCAGCCATCAAATATTGGGCTCGTTTGACTACTACTACTACTACTTTCGTTTACTTATTTTCGTTTAAGTTGAAGAGTACTAGATTAAATAACTGAAGAATGTATACCAATCGTCAGAAAAATCCAAAAAAGACGTCAAATCCTGTATGGAAAGTCGGGCATATTTGTTTACATTTTATTCAGATTCAACTGACGATTCGTTTAGGCACATAATATGTGCGAGAAATGCACTTCCACCGTCAAACTCATGGTAAATCGAGATCCATAGATAATAGAGCACCGTGTTTTTGCGTGATCGGATCAAATAACCGATGTTATGCATACTGCCCCGATAGTGCCAGCAATAAGTCTAAATTGACTGGGAGGTTGCAGCTGTTCATTTCATATACTTGTTTTTTACTTCTCCAAACGTTTCCCTTGTTTTCTTTGCTTTGGATACGAGCTCAAATATATTATATTGATTCGAATTTCGAACGTAGGTGAACTTTTTTTGTACAGTCGCCATCAGATATACCGTATCGTTCGGAGCGTTCAAAAATATCTGAACACGTCTTTATTGCCTTAACGATAGAGGCGTGTTTTTATATTTTTGAGTGCTCTGGACTGTAGTATACAGGATGTACAAATAGTCGTGATGCTTTTAAGAGCGTATTCAGTATTATATTTTGATAAGGGAATAATCACCAGGTTAAAAATTTAAAAACCGACTTCAACCGATTTCTCCAAGAGTCTATCATCAAACCTTGACTTGGTACCAACGAGACGATTTCGAAGTTATGTATCCCATACGATAAAAAAAAATGAAAATCGGTCACGTTTCTACCGGAGATATGGAGTAAAATACTTACACAAAAAGTCTGAAGTCTGTAAAAATAAGAAAATCTTATTGAGATGTTTATTTCAATAACATTTGTTTATAAACCTATGAAGGTAGAGTTGTGGTGATACTAAAGTAAATTGTCTCCTATGTACCAGCAATGTACCCATTTCTCACACACAGTAAATAAATGAAAATGAAAAAAAATATGTTTTTGTATGGAGTCGGTTGCCCAAGTAGTCACACATGGCGCAGTGAAAGTTTTAAGTTAATGTTCTAACTTTTTGGCGTATGATTTGTACCGGAAAACGTGATTGTACACCCTGTATGTCACTTTAATTCAATGTCAACTTTACTGTAAGGTAGCCAACTGTACTTTCTTTGTGACAAAGTACATCAAAGACCGTTAAACACGTCACTAACTGGATTAGACACAATTATAGGCAGTTTATCGTGACGCAATTGTTAACTGGTTTGTCAATTACGTTATACTGTCACGAAGGTTTGACGTCACGGATCGCTGCTGTGGAGTGTCTTGTAAATAGATAGATAAAACATTTATATGAATACTGCGATAACACAAAACGAGAAAAAGTATGATAAAAAACCGACCAAGAGCATGTCGGGCCATGCTCGTGTAGGGTACCGTGGTTATTAAAAAACGGCTGGGCCGATTATGTTCAAAATAGTTTCATTTAAAGTATTCTATAAGCCTATAATATATTCATGATTATGTTCATATTTTTTAGACCTACGGATTAAAAGTTAGAGGAGGGCACACAATTTTTCTGGAACGATTATCTCCGAAAATATAGACTTTAGAAAAAAAACTTTCTTTTAAAACCCTTATTCTTTTTAAGAGACCTATTCAATGATACCCCACGCTATGGGATTACAGCAAATAAAAAAAATATCCCTTCACTAGTTGGGAAGGTACCCGAAAAAATTTTTTTTTTCCCTGTTTTTTATTCTACTACTTTGTTGGCATGATTAATATGTAGACCTGTACCAAATTACAGATTTCTAGTATTAACGGCCACTGAGCTATGCTGTGGAACCCTAAAAAGAAATACATGATAACAAAAAAACAAATCTTAAATAAAAAGGTTGTTAAAAAGACACAGTCTTGTGTGCGTTGCAGCAATACAAAAGGGTTTACGGCTCAAGGTGCATGCAGACCTTACGTTTCTCTCTTTCGAGCGAAACACTAATGATTCTGCCGTAGCAGTGTTTGCATTGCTGTGTTTCGGTTTGGGAGTAAGATAGCCGGTGTAATTACTGGCATATTTAGATAGAGGCAATCCATCTAAGTCTTCAGGGTAGGCAGCGCATAGGCGATTTTTTGGCCACTATGTCCATGGGCCTCAGTTCCTGCTTTCCATCAGGTGGGCTGAGAGCTCGCTTCGCTTTCAACTCTTTTGCAACTCGCAAGTAAGTAAGGCCCTAGCTCTGTTATATCTCATAAACTACATAGTATAAAATAAAGTCAGGTTTATATGTAGGTATAGTAGTAGTAGGTTTGTTTTGTTATGATTTCTGTCCTTTAGTTTTCTACATTAAGTAACTCTTACTGCCATTTACATTTTGGTGTATGTGTTTGTTGTTTTTATGTCTTTCTTTTCTGTTTGTAATCTCACAGTTTGGCCAGCAGGATAAGCATGAGTATTGGTTGGATAGTTGGGAGTTAATATCTTGCAACAGTTGCAACTACCGTACTCATATATATAATATTGTTATTTATAATTATTTTAATTACTTATATATATATTTATGTCTATGTCCGATGATGAAACTTTTTATTCCGCTAGTGATGACAGTTCTTTTCATTCCTTGAGTTCAATTGATATGTCACATACTTTGGGTACACTTGTGTCTCAAGAATTTTTGAATTCCTGCCACTTTAATGTGTGCCATATCAATGCCCAAAGTGTCCCTTCTCACTACAGTGAACTCATTGAAACGTTTCAATCTGACTTCGTCCATGCCATTCTAGTATCGGAGAGTTGGTTAAAGCCTACTCTTGACTCAACATCCTATGCGTTACCCGGTTATGTGTTGATCAGAAATGATCGTACTGGCAAGGGTGGCGGTGGCGTAGCAATTTACCTCAGAAGTACCATCCCGTACAAAATTTTAAATTCCACTAGTTCTACTTATTCTGGCAAAGCGGAATGGCTATTTCTTGAGGTGAATGTTAAGGGGGTTAAAGCAGTTCTGGGTGTAGTTTATAGCCCTCCTACCATTGACTACTTTTCCGATCTAGAACATGTTCTCGAAGCCCTCAGTTCAGATTACACACATCACCTGATCATGGGAGATCTAAACACTGATCTTTCTAGAGATACGGCTCATGCTCGCAAATTGAGGTCCATGATTCAGTCGGTAAATTTCTCACTCCTTCCTCTTGCTCCGACTCATCATACTGCCACATCTGACACATGGTTGGATGTCGTAATCACTTCGTGTCCAGATTTGGTTATTAAGAAGGGTCAGTTCTTAGCTTCAGGTTTCTCCCATGACGACCTTATTTTTGCATCCTATAAAATAAGGGCTCCCAAATTCAAACCTGCTCTTATAAACATGCGTAGCTTTGCCAAGGTTGATTGTGATTCCCTCTTAAAGGATGCAACTGCTTTAGATTGGTCGCCTGTGCTCTCTGCCTCTACTATTGACGTCAAAGTTTCATTTTTTTATCAAATCCTGCTGAGGCTTTTCGACAAGCACGCACCTGTACACACCGTTCGTGTCAAGCGTCCTCCGGCCCCTTGGATTACTGAGGGCGTTCGGATGGCTATGAGGAGAAGAAATCGAGCGTTTTCAGTGTTCAAGCGTGACCGTACTGATGAAAATTGGTCTATTTTCAAGGCTGCTCGTAATCGTTGCAACCAGATGGTACGTACAGCGAAGCGACGGTTTATTCATTCCAATGTCTTCCTCTATGGCCGATGTTTGGAAATTTCTTAAGTCTCTTGGCCTGGGCAAATCTTCTAATAATTCCAATGGCAATACCTTCTCTCTTAATGATCTCAATACTCATTTTTCATCTGCCCTTTCCGTTAACCCTCATATTAAGTCCAGTACTCTTTCATACATCTCTTCCTTGGATTCCAATTTTTCTGATACTTTCTCCTTTTCTCCTGTTTCCCCTAACGACATCAAGGGCATTATAAAAGCTATCAAGTCAAAAGCAGTGGGTTGTGATGATGTCAGCCGTCACATGATTGTGTCTATCCTCGATTGTGTGCTTCCTGTGATAGCTGACATAATCAATTTCTCACTGGCCCAAGGCAATTTTCCTTCTATATGGCGCAAAGCATTCGTTATTCCTCTACCTAAAGTTAGTAATCCTTCCACTCTCAGCAATTTCAGACCCATCTCAATTCTCCCCTTTCTATCGAAAATCGCTGAAGCGGTAGTCCACAAGCAACTCTCGTGCTTTGTACATACTCATAACTTGTTGAGTCCCTTCCAGTCTGGTTTTCGTCCAAGTCACAGTACCTGCACGGCGCTGCTTAAGGTGACAGAAGACATAAGGCGGGGCATGGAGGATCAAATGGTCACAGTACTTATTCTTATAGATTTTTCCAACGCCTTTAATACTGTTGACCATGACATTCTTCTTGCCCTGCTCAAGCACCTAAGAGTCTCAGAAACGGCTCTCAATTGGTTTTCTTCCTACCTGCGTGGTCGCCAGCAAGCGGTTCGAGTGGACCGGTCGTTGTCTGATTGGTGTGATCTTGCTACTGGCGTGCCGCAAGGCGGAATTTTATCTCCTCTACTGTTTTCTACTTTTATCAATTTTATTACGCCTGACCTTCGCTGTACTTACCATCTTTATGCCGACGATTTGCAACTCTACGAGAAGTGTGCTGTGACTGACCTTCCAACGTGCATTAGTAGGCTAAATCAAGATCTTTTACATATTCAGCAATGGTCTGAAAGTTTCGGTCTCTTTGTAAATCCGTCAAAGTGCCAGGCCATTATTATCGGCAGTTCGCGGCAGCTGGCGAAATTTGATATCGACACGATTACACCAGTAATTTTCAATGGTTGTCCAATACGGTTTAGTGAAAATGTCAGGGACCTGGGTGTTGTTTTGGACAGTACGCTGAGCTGGAGAGCACCGGTCACTGAAATCAGCCGAAAAGTTATGGGCTCCCTTCACTCTCTTAACAAACTGAAGCACTTCTTGCCCATTAGTACTAAAGTATTGTTGGTAAATGCCCTTATTTTACCTATTATTGATTATGGTGATGTGTGTTGTCCTGATTTAAACGAAGAACTTTTAAATAAGCTGGAACGCCTTCTCAACAGCTGTATTCGCTTCATCTTCTGTCTGCGTAAATACGATCACATATCTTCCTTTCGGTCTCAGCTTGGCTGGTTTCCTATACGCCAACGACGCAATATTCGCCTGCTTTGCACCCTCTTCTCTATTCTTAATGATCCACAATCTCCTGATTATCTTAGTTCACTCTTTAAGTTCTATGGCGTCACTCGCGATCGTCAACTTCGCTCCTCCGGTAATATGTCTCTGACTATCCCTCATCACCATTCTGGCTTCATGTCAAATTCGTTCACCGTGCAAGTGGCGCGTCTTTGGAATGGACTCCCCTTTAGTATCAAAAATTCTCCAAGTAAATTTATATTTAAGAAATCCTTACGTGCTCTCATTGCTAGCGGAATGAAGGATTGTTAGTTTTTCTGTTTTAGTTGATTTCATCGGTTATAATATTAATATGTATTTTAATGTATGTATGTAGTTAGTTCGTGTATATATTTGTGTAGGTATATATGTAGGTATAGATATGATATATATGTTTTTGTTCATATTATTTAACTGGATAGATGTAGCACCGCCCACAATCTCTCTGCTTTGCCTTAAGGTTGACTGGTAGAGAATGCCTCATGGCATTAAGTTCGCCTTTTGTACGTTAAGTTTTACTTTTGTGCAATAAAGTTTAAATAAATAAATAAATATAGTACCCGTGCGAAGCCGGGGCGGGTCGCTAGTATCTCATAATTTCGAAATCTTGCGTGTACTGATAATAAGGCTGTGACAAATCACATTTCATTTCACCGTGATCAAAACCGTCAAAAGAACCAGTCTGATAACAGTTTTATTGCTACGATAACTGAAAAACCAATTTACTTGGAACTATGGTCCTTAAAACCTGACACCTATCGCGAACCACTATCAGCGTTGTTTCTCGCACTTGTGATTTTGTACGTAAGTCTGACAGGGAGGCAACACGGTAATCGTTCGCGGTATCAGGGTGCTTAGCCAAGATGCCAATCGCTAGCGCTTAGCTTATATCGTAGTTTTCCCTCTCTGTCGAGTGACACTAATATGAAAGAGTTTTCATATTAGTGCGACAAAGACAGTTAGCTGCGATTAACGATGAAGCGCTAGCGATTGGCAACTTGGCTAAGCACCCTGGTCTATTATCGCGAAGCCGAAGTTCGTAAATTTCGGGAATTTGTCTCAGTTACTCCAACTACGGTGTCATTAGAGTGACGGAGAAAAATGCCAGAAATTTGGGGATTACGTAGTTCGCGGTAGGGCGACTGGCCTATGGGGATCTTTCTCTGTCACTCCAACGAAGGCGTCATTTGAATGAGAGAGACAGATGTTCGAAATTAACGGTTTTCGAAGTTTGAAGTAGGCCTACTTGATAGGCCAGTAACTTCGGTGGCGTCACGCCAATAATCACGTGTTATGAGGATGACGAAAGCCAATTAATAGTAATTTAAAATTTCAGTGTATAAAGTCGTAAAATACGATAACGTGAATCATGGTTTGCGTTTATAGTATGCTGCCGTTATCTGGGCTGTTATGAAAATGGGTAAAATATTCATTACCTATTAGCAATCGTTTGCAAGTATTCACAGTTCACACTTTTTTTACCATCTCAATAGTAGGTACTCCAAACTTTATTGCAATAGAACTTTTTGAATGTTATTTCTTCTATTCGGATTTTTTCGATATTTTTAAGAGAAAATAAATGTTCCCAGATTAAGATAAGATAAGATAAGATAAGATAAACTTTCCGACCGAAACGATTATTCTTTCCGTTGCGATACCATTTTGTACAGACTTTGTATGGTGGTTAGGGTTAACGGAATGGAAATAAGAAAATTGTATGAAAATTTTGGGAATAGATAAAAAATGTATTAGAATCACGAGCTCTTTGGTTCTGAATAGGAAAACCGTAAAATATACCCAATACCCATGTCACCACTTTTACGAGAAGCTTAATTGTCACACTCTGCAAGCGGCTTAGACCTGTAACCATACCATGAGCTGCCGGCGAATTATTGAAAGAAAGAAAGAATTATTTATTCCAGAAAACGTTTATTCGAGACACAGTAGAAACAAAACAAAACAGTAAACACTAAATATTGTCTCGAAATGGCCAAAACTCAGCATTTTGCCAGCAGAGCCAGCACTGGTCTTGGGTGTTTCTATCATTTCGTGCAAATCACATGTTTGCTGAAATAAAAAATAAACTAACTCCTAAATTCATTTCAAATATTTTTTATACGTTGCGTGAGGTTCATAGGTATACTTAGCATCTAAAATTAATTCTATTATTGCAACATAAAATATATAAATAAAATATAAACATGCTAAAAACTCATTACCATCACCGGTCAGAACCTAGATTTACAGATTTGAGAGGGAATTACATAACTATTACATGTACTACTTTGATTCAACCTCTTAATTTAGATGAAGTATTTATAAGGGAATGAAAGTTTAGTGGTTTAACAGTTTTAACACTGAATATTTAAATCCACTGCAGCAAAATCTTTTTGTAAAGAAAATAATTTCATTACCATAAATATAGTTTGCAACAACGGAATTGGCCAGTAGGCATTGCAAATGTTATTCTATAAGAAGTTCCCTCTGTCCGCGATCCCCACCTTAGTCGGCTAGTAAACAGTGAACAAGACGGACGTGTGCCAATTTTTTTTGAAAAAATATATCGCGGCGGGGTTTTGGATTTGGTACAGTTTTTTTTCATTACCATTTGCACTGTTTTGATATTAATTTTTAAGTGTTTTATTGAACTGTGAATACTTAAATAATGAATATTCTAGTCGAATGCTTAGTGAATGAATGGACCTGCATTTAAATTTATTTTTAAAGAGTTAATCTACAAAAGGCAAGGAAAAGTCATTACCATCCTTGTCATTCCCGTAATTTACTGTTAACATACTAAAGAGAATGGTAATGAACTAAAAAATATGGTAATGAATTTCAGTATTAAATTCTTGCCACCATCTTATGTTAATTACCATTCTCGTTTTTTATCATGCACCTGACTGTTGAAAGTAACAAGTAATATTCAAAACTACATTTTTAGTAGGTATATTCCAAATAAAACCAGTTATTCATTAAAAGATCTCAAAATTCAAACTTAAACTTTCGACTACGTTATTTCTTTTTTTGACCTATCATTACCAACATCGCATTTTCATTCCCATATTCTATACGTCATTACCATTTCTTTTGAAAAAATCTTTTGTTCATAAATCGGTCAATTTTGCGTACAATTGAAAATGTATTATAGATTAATGTTTCTTTTTCGTAAGTCTTACCATTGCCACAACAAAAAAATGAAAATAAAAAATTCTCCCAAATTCGCCCAATTTGCACGAAATGATAGAAACACCCTCTTCCGTTTTATTAACGCTGACTTACTTTCTATGCGAGTCGCTCACCAATACGCGACTTGGTAAGTTGATTAATTTTTCAATTTAAGTTTTTAATCAAATCATACTCTTATCATATTTTGTCAGCCTTGGTAGCCTAGTTGGTATTGGTAGTGACCCTGCGTACGAAGGAGGAGGTTCCGGGTTCGAATCCCGGCGTTGGCATTATTTGTGTATTTATTTATCACAAATATTTGTTCCTTGGTCATGGCTGTCTATGTATTTAAGTATCTATATGTATCTGTCTATTATATCGTCGCAAGGTACACACATCACAAGCCTTAATTGAGCTTACCGTAGGACTAGGTCGATTTGAGTAAGATGTCCCAATATATTTATTTATTATACTCATGGTTTTGTTAAAAAACTTCACTTCATTGCTCGGTTTCAATAAAAGCCGACATGATGGTAGCACGCTGTATTAATTTTATGGGCATGTTACTCGGTTTCAGGAACCCGTATACCTACTTATGGTTAATTGACCTATTTGACTATGACTATCATGAAGATGAGTATCACGCATATGATGAAACATTGGTGCTTCAAATAAAATAAATCCTACGGTATAAGCTCAATTAAGGATTGTGCAAACGACGATATATAATAGATACTTGTAGACACTTAAATACAGACAGACAGCCACCATGGACAAGGAAATATTTGTGATAAATAAATACACAAATAATGCCCTCGCCGGGATTTGAACTCAGAGCCTGCACTTTCGTAAACAGGATCACTACCTAGTAGGCTACGGAGGCTGACAAATGACAGGATGCTATATGAAACATCATCAGTCTATTAAAGTCCACTGCTGGACATAGGCGTCTCCTACTATCATGTGTATTGCCTTAGACGATCGCAACATGAAACTTAGTTTCATTCATAATTTGATATCTTTAAAGGTAGTAGTTTACCAGTACAATAGGTTGGTAGTTTCAACGTACCTATTTAAATGAAACAGTTTTAATTTTTTATTCGTTGAATAAGTATTGCAGCAACAAAAATTACTATTTTGTTATCGTAGAAAATTGGAATACATACCTATGTTTTAAGAACAGTTAAAAAGCTCAGTAGCCCTTTTAGGAGTACACATTTAGTATAGTAACATAAAGATCTTAGTGGACTTCTTCTCGAGTTCATAATAATATTGATTTATAATTTGAATGTGTTCCAATAATACCAATCTAAACTAGTTAGCGTGCGCACGCGCCTGTGTCGTGTCGTGTTGTGGGGCTCTAAATATCCAAACATTTTATTGCCATTTATGTATATCTGTACTAAAGGTGCATTTAGACCAAACGAGCATTCGCTCATTCTAACCCCCACTCTACGAAATTCGTTCGTTACACAAAACGTGATTCTTCGACATTCGTTGGTTTCGTAGAGTGGGGGATAGAGCGAATACTCGCTTGGTCTAAACGCACTTTAACACAGCAAACGTAAACGTAAGTTTACGCGATTAAGACCAGTTTGTCGTAAAAATATGAGTGATAATCAAAGATCGGACAACTGTGCGTCATTTTTCACAATAATATGGATATGACTCCAAAATTTATTAAAGTAATAGATAATTAAACGAACAATTTCTTGAAATTTGATGTCGAATCTTTAAGGTGATTATTAACAAAACTATTTATATTTTTTAGAGTACTTCCCTTCATGTCCCATAATCTTGGGACACCCGGTATAAATTGTGAAATAATTTTACACACGAAGACATTTCACAATCATTCAAATTTATATTTTCATAGACATCTGTTTTAGAATTGAACGATACAATTGTGTCGCCGACGAAAATGTACACACTATTGCATCAGAATCTTTACTATATTATTGGTGCTTAGTACATATGTAGTTGACATCTTCAAAGTATTCATATATTATTAGACCCCCCATTTCATCAAAACTACAGGTTATACGAGATACTTTAAACTGGATCACATACATTGTCTTGTGAATAGTATCACACGAATAAATGAATGCCAATTGAAGAGTCACAAGAATCCAATTTCGTTCAACAAGCACGTGAGATTGGAAAATACCTCATGTGATTTAATTTATTGTGGCGGCTTTATTATGATCACAACTCCGTTTCATAAGCGGTCTATAAAAATAAGAGCTGTAATTTTCCAGCTCTTAGCCAGACAGACTGTTCTAAACATCATAATGGAAAAGCGGCTAAGGATCGATTGCAAAAAAAAAATGAAATAAAACTATGAAAACGGATAAACTCGCGTATATTAACTAATTTTAACTTCATTCCGACGTTTCGAACACTTTACAGGGTTCGTTTCGTGGTATGCGGATGCCGTCATCATCCGCAGATCCGTGGCTTTTATTTCATGTGTAATCCTCGCGGTAACCGAGAAAATATAAAAAAAAATATAGTTAAATCAATGAAAACAAAAATCACGATTGCGTCAACTGTATTACGAAACTTAGCCATACTGGTTATATGGTATACTCTGTTCAACAAACCTTTGGCAGTCAAAAAGAGTGACCAATTAAAAAAAAATGTAGGTGCGTTTATGTAGGTATAGAAAAAATAATTTGACGCCTTTTTTCACTGCCAAAAGTTGTTACGCAAAATTTAACTTCGTAACACAAAAATTATGATGTTAAATTACTTATGTTGTCATTAAATGCCTACAATTTATTTTTCCCCTCACTAGCTCGTAAAGCGCTCGTTTATCGTTTAATACGAGCGGGTAAAAACGCTTTTTACACTCTTGTGAATAAAGTAATTTGACATTGCTCTAATTCCTATAGCCCCCTACTGCCTAGTATAAGTGGATCTGTATGACCGTAGTAAACATGCGCAATCGGAGCTCACATGTTAAATTGGTCGTTCTCATGCACGGGTGACTTTGTAAGCCATTGGCTATATTTAAATTCCAGAAGTAACTGTAGTGTATACTAGATATAGTTATGTACGTAGCTCATAGGATCTATATAAGTCTCACTTACTTATGTATTTGGTGCAGTAATAAAGTATCGTTTAAGCTGAACACTCGTTTTCCATTCAACTCCGAGCCCTGACCTTACATGGCGATCCTGCCAGGATCGCCATATACTTATATAATCATACTTATATAATCACGGTAGTTATCCCTTAGAGTTAAGATATAGATTAGAGCTGGCACAGGCAGACGCACGTACTAATTTAATAAACAGTAAACTTTAAAGGAAGGAGAAATACGACTCCCATTCAAAGCCTGTCAGCTATATCAGTAATAGTTACTTATGGTTAAGAAATACGTCCGACAATAAGATGCAAAGCATTTATTTAGGACCATATTTAGTTTTAGAAGATTTAGGATGTAATGTAAAAATACTTAAGAACGGTAAAGAAGATGTGGTGCATAAAAATCGCACCAAACCATGTATTTTATAAGATTATAATTATCTACTTTGTATTTCATACTATTGTTAAAGGACCATGGGCATATTTGTATGGAGAGTGGACCAAGAACCAACAGAGCTGAAAGTGGTGTCATTAAATAGGTATTTACATTTATTTCATTTCATTCTACGGGCACTATGTTCAATTCCATTGCAAAACTGAGATATTTGTATTTTAGTCAGAGTAAATACTATGATGAATGGTGTCTGGACGACGGTGATTTGCTTAGAGAGTACCCGCAGAACGCCTTACTCATATAAAATTATCCAATGGAATTCAACTTTGCACCCATAGAATGAAATAAAGTACATAAACAGACCTTTTTAATGACACTACTCCCAGTTCTGTTGGTTTTTGGTCCATTTTGACGCATAGTCCTTTTTAGTGTAAGTTCTGTTGTGTTTTGTTTTCAACATACCCAATGTTCAATTGATATAATTAAGATAGATTGTTATTTGTGTTGCTATATAGGTACCTATGTAGAATTGCAGATAGTGTAAAAAAAAAATATAATTATTATGTCTATTTTTTTTTCAAATGAGATGGATGGTGTAGTGTATACTAGATATAGTTATGTACGTAGCTCATAGGATCTATATAAGTCTCACTTACTTATGTATTTGGTGCAGTAATAAAGTATCGTTTAAGCTGAACACTCGTTTTCCATTCAACTCCGAGCCCTGACCTTACATAACTCTATTGTACGATACGTTTCGACATTGAGTTTTAAATGGTTTCTTTAAGTTAATTTACATTTGGATGAGATTTTTAATCATATTTCCTCGCGATAGTGAGGGGAAAAAAGTTGTATTACACTTGGCGGCAAAGTTTGTTCAATTCTCGTGCCTTGAGACCTTCGCAATGCTCAAGATTCCAGTTTTTGAACCACTCGCTACGCTCGTGGCTCAATTTTGGAATCTTTCGCTAGCTCAGGTCTCAATATTGGCACGACAGTTAAACAACAACTTTGCCCCCTTGTATAATAAATAACTATTTCCGGTAAGAAACTCTGGCCGTTTTAGTATAAATAAAACATCTTACTATTTAAGCAGGGTGCTTTGACAAATTGCCAATCGCTAACGCTTAATCTTCAATCGTAAACGAAAGTCAGCTAACTGTCTTTGTCGCACTAATATGAAAGAGTGACAGAGAGGGAATACTACAATACGCTACTAAGCGTTAGCGACTGGCAACTTGGCTAAGCATCCAGTTTTATCTTACTTTATCCGACGATACAATTAGAAATAAAAAACATCCTAACTTATTTCACAATAGTCGTAACAGCGGTGGAATTAATTAGAACATAAGACGTTTTAGAACGACGAAGAAGATTGTTTTCATAACTGAAACCGGTATGTGCTAGTATAGTCGGATCGAGCACGATACGAAGGATGTTCAATTGAGCCTGTCACTCATTAATCAAGTTTTTTCTGCGAAATTACACACAGTCGACTACAAAGACATGTAGTTACTTGTACAAGCAACCACGGTGTTCACCCTGGCTCGGATACCGGTTTTTACTCCATACAAAAGAACGGTTCAAATTTCGTTATTTTTTGTTCTTCGGTATATCAATTCTTTATTAATGTAGTAATTTAAAAATACGACGTTGGTAATTTCATAACATTTTGAGTAGTACTCAGAAAGAATATAAAACATTTTAAATATTGGCTATTTCGAAGTTCTCGAAAAAAAACCGGTTCCGAGCCTTGGTGTTCACAATCACCTGCAGGCTTAGCCAAGATCATCATCATCATCAGCCTATGATAGTCTACTGCTGGACGTAGGCCTCTCCTATTAACTATGCGTATTGACGCTTTAGGAGCTAAATGCCCATAATCGCTACGCTGGGCAAGCGGATTGGCGATCGCAGTAATTTGTCCACTATGACGACGCTACTGCCCATCATCAATCTTTTGTCAAATAATGGTCAGTAACACTTCAATTCCTTAGTCGACTCTTACGACACCCGCAGGAGGAGTTGGGTGGTGACAAATATATTCTTACTGCCGTTACCACACGGCCAAGATGCCATTCAGTAATTGTATACGATAAGCTCTAAGTAACAAATGTATGAGAGTGACAGATGTGGCCGAAAAGTCAAGCCCTAATTGAGCTTACCGAGGGACTAGGTCGATTTGTGTAAAGATGTCCAAAAATATATTTTTTTAATCGCTTCATTTATTGTACACTATCAATGCACCGAGGAGAAGTTTCATAAGTTGCGAAATTTCTATAGATAATGTTCTCGGCAATTTAAATTTTACAATCAATCTAATCTTGCCAAAACCGTTGTATATACATGCCTTTTAGGGTATATTTTATGCTTTGTTTACTCAATTCTGAAACAAAATATTCTTCATAACACTTTTTTATAAGTTCTCATGGAAACATTCTCAATGAGAACTTACTCTTAAATTCTAATGAAAATTGTCAGAAATTTCCAAGTATATTCCCGCAATTTTGAGAATGTTTTGCAACTTGTACATTGCTATTGTACACACATACTCGTAATTATATACAATAACGTTCTGTGAAAATTTCAACTCTAGCTTACAGTAGATTCACCTCTGCGCTTATGAGTCAGTCAAGTCAGAGCACTTGATGTTTAAATACCTTTAGACAATTGCAATTCCCAATTAGACAATTGCATGATACCGACCAGTGATTACGGTGCTACTATAATTTACAGTCCATTCGCATCAAGAATGTTTGGGTTTCGGTTTCAAGTACCGAGAACTTTCCAAAGCTGGATGTTCCGGGTTCGAATTCCAACGAATAACAAATATTTGTTCCTTAGTTAACATTAAGTACCTACTACGAATGACGAAAGTTTGCAAATTGATAATGCATTTTTGTCTGTTGACTTGACAGTGGTAGCGGATGATATCTGAAACAATTATAGATACGAGTACACGTCACATCCTGTGGCGAACATTGTTGTGCCGGAAATTCCTAATTATTGTGCGAGAATGATTACAACTACTGACGATTATATTTTTATTTGAAAGCTGAAACTTTTTAATTTGGTCCAGTTCTGACAATGGCATCCATGAAAAAGACTCTTAAATTTGCATTTAGAATGTGCACGACAAATGGACTAATAACTCCATCATGATGATCATGCCAACCGAATCCGATTTTTTTTAATCCCATCAGACCTCGACTTGGTGACAATTACGGTTTATATTGAACGTCAATATAGATGGTGGATCTTGAACAAATCCGTTGAAGTCGGTTTTATTTATTGTTTTATTTGGTGATTATGATTATGTAATGTATTTAAAGTGCAGTATTTATCACAAACACATTTGTTCCTAAGGCATTGTGGTTTTCTATATATTTAAGTATCTATTGATATCTATATGAATCAGTCTGTTATACATACAGGTGGCATCTGAGTCGTGGATTAAGAACATGGTACTAGGGATAGTAAGACGACCAAGATCTCGCGAAAAAAAATTAACTATAAGTTAATTGAGGCTTATTTGATAGTTAGTTGCTTAGCGTGTATTCGCTTAATACGCTAAGTCCCATAGCAAAAGCTAGGGCTTACTGGTCGATTTGTCTAAGAATGTCCCATGAGATTTAATTATTAATTTATCTAGGACAAATGTGTCGTTGGTATCGCGAACTTGAACACGTCACCAATTTGTTCTGAGGCCAATGTGTTGTTACTTGTTCTCTGAAATAAGCTGACTCAGTCAGCGTAATGACTGTGAAATTTCCTGAAATTATTTTATTTGGCTTGTATTTTTCTTTAGGCATTTGACGTCAAACAAATGTGTTGTGTTGAAACATTAAGAGAAAATGGGAGCTGCCTTTTTCCTTGCAAACGTATTCCCCTGATTCATCAAAATCATCAGCATTAGCCAGTGAGCACTCACTGCTGACCATAGGCTTCTCTTCACGTACCTACGCCTGATTTCTACCTGGATAATCCCTACATTTCAGCATTTTTTTTTACAATAACATTTACTTTTGCGAGGTATGTGTCTTGTGTCGGTATACTATGCTTTGAAATTAGTTAGAACCCTCAAAACATGGGTTCAAAATAGTCAAATTTTAAATGCGTTACAGACACTCTTAAAGTATCTAAATTTTTCAAAACACATGAAATTGTTTTGGATATAAATTGTATCATTGGTCTATCAAGAAAGTATCTAAATTTTACTTATATAAAAAAAACATAAAACATAAATTGTATCATTGGTCTATCAAGAAAGTATCTAAATTTTTCTTATATAAGGTCCTAATTTATTAGTTGTAGATATTTTAACACATGATACTTTACACTAAAATAATTAATTTTAAATATAAATTAAGAAATCATTTCATGTAACTTTTTTGATTTCATTTTCCTAAGAAAAAAAATAATTATAATTTCGTCTAAAAAAAATCATCATGTGTATTATCACATGTCACAATAACACTGTCTGTCATATGTCATCAAACGACACAATCCAACGGAAAATAACATGATATTGACAATCAAGTATTTAATTTATCGAAGTGAAGTGGCCAGTTCCAGTTAAGTAGTACGTAAAAGAAGTACGAGAATCTGTTCAAAGAGTTTTCATTTAATAATCACATAAACAGGGTGTCTTTCCGTAGCAAATTTGTTTTTCCGTTTTCTCCAAAAAAACATGGTAAAAGCTATAATGTTTCACGGTTTAATATACTCCAGAGACCGAGTACTATCAGCTGTAAAAATATCTGCATCTAATAAATTAGGACCTTATATGAAATTGATTTTGATATAAGTTGTATCATTGGTCTATTAAGAAAACAGGAGACTACGAAACTCTGTTTTCGCCAATTTATCGTACGTACGTAGGAGTAATAACAGAAGCTGTTGAATTGTCCTTTTCTTAAATGTTGGGGCTCTAGGCAAAGCAATAATTTGCTCAAATACATGTTTTTGTGAACAGTTGCCCCCCTCCCCTCATGTCTTCATGAAACAATATCAATGATATTGCCAAATTGCTACGAATGTGTACGTGCTACGAGGTAGTTTTAAGACCCCTTGCTACGAAAAGCGTAACCCAAAACCCAAAAGGATGCTTTAAATCCTCGTTCGGTTTGCTACGCGCCGTAGTCAGCGCTTGTGGCCTAGTGGTAAAAACGCATGGCTGCTACGCAGATTCGTGAGCTCGATCCCCGGCTCGTACCAATGAGTTTATTAAAAACTTATGTACGAAATATTATTTAATATTCACAAGCGCTTTACGGTGAAAGAAAACATCGTGAGGAAACCTGCATACACCTGCGAAGAAATTCAAGGGTGTATTTGAAGTCCCCAAAAAGTACTGGGCCAGCGTTGGGACTACGCAAAATAGGCACGTATGATGTAGAGTTGCGGAAAAAATGGCCAGAAAAACAACAACAACAACGTAGGAATTTTTAACTTTGTTTTCGGACAACAGAACCATTCTAATTTCACCAAGTCCACCTTTTGCCCATGTCCCAGGCAATTTATATAAATTGTTTTACCTAAAATTCTTAAATTAAGAAAAATCGTGCGAATCATCTCGCCATTATGAAGAGCAGAACATTCAGCTCTACATAATGGCGTTGAACATGTCGGAAAAAATCTAATGCTTTTTATCGGGAATGTATGAAAAAGGGTTTTTTTTTGGTTTTGCACTTATATCGAAATGTACAATTATCTCACCAGTCTGCCTGCTACCACGGGTGTAACGTCATGCCCGAAACGTCAATATATAATTAAACGTAAGTTTACGCGATTAAGACCCGCTTGTCTTTAAAATATGAGTGATAATCGTCAAAGTTTAAATCAATATATGTATGAAAATTTAGTTTTTTTTTTCGAGTTTTTACATAAATAATCATTGTCACTATCACAGTCACTCCTTCCATCTAATGCAATGGGTTAGAGTTAAAAATTAAAGTGGAAACTTAAATTGGTTTATTCAAAAAAAAAAACGAAGAAAAAACTACCTAGTACCTAAGGAAAAGAACGGGATTTAATCCTTTAATCCGGAAATTTTCAACGCTAGGTTCGACACGCACTTGGCCGTCTTTCACCCATAAATTAATTCCGTTATCTTCTTGTAAATACATTACCTTATAAAACCTTCAGAAAAGGGCCAAGGCAACAGTTATGAGTAGTCATTGGGTCAAGGGAGGCGGAATCGGGGCGACGTTAATTTTGTATGGCGCACGTGTTGAGGTAATGGCGGTATTATTTATAAGTATGGAATGTAGGGGGTTGTACAGTCGGCAGCAGATATCGAAAAGATCCATTACGCGTAGAAACCGCAAAAGAATATCAGCCGAAAGACGTCCACTGCTGAACATAGGGTTTCCCCAAAGATACCCACAATGGCCGGTCCTGTGCCACCCGCATCCAGCAAACTCCTGCGACCTTCACCAGGTCATCAATCTACCTTGCGGGGGCCTCGCTAGGCAAGCGGATTGGCGATCGTAGTAATGTGTCCACTAAGATGACGCTGCTGCCCATTATCAATCTTTTATAAAGGGATGGTCAGGGATACGGATAGAGTTGGGGTGGTGACAAATTTATTCTTACTGCCGTCACCACACGACCAGTATTATTGTACTCTACCTGACTACACCGTATAACCATTGGATAAACTTTTTTAGACGTTTCTAGATAAAACTCCATCTTTAATATCGATATCGATACACCACAGTACTGTAATAAGGCTATCCAGGGCAGTCGATGCATGATTAATACTATCATCAACAATAGGGCATAGCTGACACGTTACAACTGTAGACACAGAATGACGTAAGTAAATTAGGTTTGAAGATCGATAGAGGCTAGTCTTTACATACGTTACCTATATGAAGTTGATTATTTGAACCTCGATTATACGCATACTGAACAATCCGAACCTGTTTCAACTCAAATTGTTTCAGGCGCCGATCCAGGGATCGACACTGGACTTAGGTATGCCTAGGTGCTGTTTTATATATAGGTTAATGCCCCCCCCAAACGAGGTCCTGGATCCCCGCCTGAATTGTTTTGGTGTTTTTTTGGTGGACTATGTATTTTTTCTTTGGTAAATAACATCTAACATTTATAATGTACTAGATAATTTCTGAAAGTATAGGTACTTCCGTGAGAGTTGTGCCCTTATAAAAAAATATACAAGAGACTAAAATCTATATCAGCTGCCGCCGTGAGATTAACGCGGACATGCTTTCTATCCGACTCCCTTACGCCAATATGCGAGTAGGAGCGGGAGAGATACAAAGTACCTAAGTGAGCATTTCTAAAAAGTTTGTACATTTGGACCTACTAATGACCTTTGCGTCTATTTCAGACGATTTCAGGTGTAAATGCCCTGAAGACATCGCTTTTGGTGGCTAAATAGACCTATGCGAGAGCGGCAAACTTTGCCACAAGACTGACAGGGGAAGTTCGTGTTTGATGTGCCCCCAAGGTGCCTTTTTTCCCTTCTGTCAGCTAAGGTTGCAAACCAGGACCCATCGCAATACTTCCGACCGTCCTCAATGCTTTTTCGCCACTCCAATCGATTCCCCGCAAGCGTCTCCCAATTACGATGGTCAATTTTAAAGGCCGTCATGTCCCTCTTGGCACAATCTTTAAAGCGAAGCAATGGCCTCCCAACATCCCTTCTCGCATTCGCTACTGCACCTAGTAGGACACGTCGTGGAAGTCGAGAGGGTTCCATCCTGTGCACATGCCCCAGCCAACGCAATCTTCTTTGGACACGTCTTGGATATTGATAAAAAAATGGTAGGATGATATGCATTGACTCTATTCAAATATACAAACTTTTTGAGAATTAGGGCGGCAGCACTGAGGCGTCAGGTCCAGAAACTTACCTAAATACTCAGAGCGCCTATAGTTTCGTGTTTAAATGTTTTGTATGAGCTCGTAAAATTATTTAAAAAATAAAAATACCTTCTAGTTAGTTTTTCTTTGGACCTAGATAATTGTGTTTCTTAGCAGTCAGCCTCCGTACTGTATGTCAGCCTCCGTAGCCTAGTTGGTAGTGACCCTGCCTACGAAGCTGGAGGTTCCGGGTTCGAATCCCGGCGAGGGCATTATTTGTGTATTCATTTATCACAAATATTTGTTCCTTGGTCATGGTTGTGTATGTATTTAAGTAGGTATCTATTTATATGTATCTATCTATTATATATATCGTCGCCTGGTACCCACATCACAAGCCTTAATGGAGCTTACCGTGGGACTAGGTCGATTTGTGTAAGATGTCCCAAGATATTTATTTATTTATTTTATTATTTAGCGGAACCTTAGTGGCGCCAACTAGTGGCATATGTCTTCAAGAACACCCTCATTCCTCAAGTCCGCGTTAATAACGTGTCGGCAGCTCATGACCACTAGTGGATGTCATTCAACACGGTCGATACATCGTCGGGTGAGAATGCAATTGTGCTATACGCCACTTGCCTTGGTTTAGAGGAGAGCAAAATGAAACAAAAAAAAATATTTCTTGGAATGTCTTATAATTTTGCAATATTTAACTTAACTGACACTTTAGTATATTAATTTACTATTTTTTGTCATATACAATTAATGTTTAACTTATAATAGTCATGAGATATAAGTAGTTTTACAATTGCCATATCCATTTTGGTAAGAAAATGTTTAACTTGCTATGTATGATATGACACAAAGTTATGGATGTGTCACAAAATGTTAGTGCAATGTCAACAAAGGTAGACAATAAAAGCAATTGTTTATGCACATAAAAGTTATTTTACGACTAGATTTATTTCTAGTCAAGACGATAATTTATCTCGAATATGAAGACATAATTATTCACGTGAATACTATCCAACATTGATTTCCAATATTTATGTGAATCATTTTTTACTTTGTTGTAAATAGGTACTATCTAATACGTGACCTTCTCTATTTTGTGAAATGATAAGCTTTCCAACGATATCTAGTGCTAATGTAAAAAATATTGGTGAGAACAGCTTATAATACGTTTACTAATGAATGGCATATTAACGTTATTATTTCTTATCAACTAATAATATTACAGTTTAAGTACCTAAATACATGCTCTATAAATTAAAAGACATGTCATGTAATATGTACTTCAGGAATAGTGACCGACGCCTCCCGTGGCCAGGACTTAAATGGCATGGCATGGCAGGAAAACAGGAGGTCGCTGGATCGATTCCAGTCCTGATCATACTTAGGGGGTTCGTTAAATTTTTCTGTAGTATAATATATGACATTTCTTACAATTTATAGTTAGGTACCCGTAATTATAAATATTATGTATTTATACCACCAACTTATTAAGATAAAAGCTTGAAGTATGAATGACACAAATAATTATAAATCAAACCTACCTTCTTTATTGTCATTTATCAAAAGAGAGGGTAGGTAAGTAATCGAATCGATACAATCAAATCGATTAATGGATTATGTCACAAAAATGTTGATCGGTTAGTCGCTTGGCACACTGATAAATAGGCTGTTAACCGTAAATTTGTGTCATGTCCGGACATGGCACAATATTGTTATCACTATTTATTGCGGTTTGAGGATATGGCACAAAAATATATGTCTTTTTAAAATATAAAATAAGAATTTTCAAAAATCGATTACTGTTTTGAACTACAAAAAAAAAATGCTATCAAGAACCATTAAAAACCGATTTTGCTTGAAAATGGATATGGCACAATTGCATTCTCACCCGACGACATCGAGAGACGGTAGTGCGTACAGTGACGTACGAGGTAAACGAACCCAGTATAGACCAAGGCTAGGGTACGAGCCCCTCCTGGGGGGTATTTTTTTTTGCATTCAGCCCTACTTGTAAGTAGGGCTGAATGCAAAAAAAAATACATAATTACAGGCTTTTAAGAGCTTTTTCACTTTTAGAGATACCCAATTAGCGTGGATTAAAAAAACCTTAACCCTCAAATGCAAACGTAGTTGGTGTTTGAAAACTAGATATGTATATTATGTTCTTATAAAGGTTAATTTTGCAAGGAAATTTAATGAACTTTCAAACTTATTATTGATTCGTTGGCGTAACTGTATAAAAAAAAAACTTGTGTTTATAAGCAAGATGGCGGAAATTTGTTTTCCTTGCGTGCGTTTAGCGGTTTTTAACTAAGTAAGAAATTATTTTTTATTGGAATTTTGTAATTCAAACCATTTTACATTTACTGAATTTAATATACTTTTCAATCTAAAAGTAAATAATATTTGCATGTTTTATCATGCACGATTTTTCAAAAAATGGATAATGTATGATGTATCGAAATTTTGATTACAAAATTTCGTACAAATTCCACCCAAAATATGTCCACAGATTTTTTTTTCTATTTTTCTCGTGCTTGGGACGCATTAGGTATGCACATTTTGTTTTTGGAACCAAAATAAAAAATCATGCATTTAAGGGTTAATTTTGAGTCTGGTTTAACGTCCATTTTTTTTCATCACTCCGGTGTCGGTAAGTGCACCAATGCGCTGCGGCGCTGCGAAAATATGAGTGATAATCATGAAAGTTCAAATCAATTTTATATGAACCGAACAAGTATTCTCGTTTTTCAAAGACCATCCTTACGACGACGACTTCTCGATAAGTGTTCTCACAGAAGAGACCGGAGTAGGAGCCCCGAAAGTAAATACAATGGCAGCTGCCCCGGCTTACGTCAAACTCTTTATTTGCGTTAACGTTTAACCTAATACAGTTTACAGTTAGCCAACTGGGTTACGGCTGTTTTCGCCTATGCGTGTATCGAACGACTTTTTTCATAACAAGTGCCTTAAAAAGAGAAATTTACGCGCGCTAAGCATGCGCAAAGTTTAATTTTCCGCACTAGTTAGGAAACAGTAATTTTTAGTACAGATGGTGCCTTTTTTAGGCTCTAGTGCGAGAAGTGTGTCATTTTACGTCATGAAAATTCGAAATTTTGAAAAACATGAAATTCGTAACTCGTGTCGATTTAAAACACTCCCTATCGGTCGTGTTTTAAAACATCGCCGCTCTTTACTAATTTCATGTTTTTCGCACTTGTGTCGTAATAATGTACCTACTATTACGGCCCTACCGCGAACTCCGAAGTTCGTAAATTTCAGGGATTTGTCTCTTCATTCTAATGACACCTTCTTTGGTGCGACATGGAAAAATCACCGAAATTTGCGAACTTCCGAGTTCGCCGGTAGGCCAGCTACTCGTACTATCGCGAACTTCGAAATCCGTTTTGGAGGATTTGTCTCTGTCATTCAAGCGATGGCATCATCAGAGTGACAGAGACAAATAATCCTCTAAAGCTGGTTTCGAAGCTCGCGAAAGGCTGCTGATTACTCCTTTCGGTTACATTCTGTCTAACAAAGGTGACCGATTATCGACGTTACGTTTAGACACAATAAATTAACTCAGTATTAAATTATTATAATTCATCAACAACAATCTGTCTCTGTATTGATTTAAAACATTATTTATTTAAATTTTGTTACACAAAAGTAAAACTTAACGTACAAGTGGAGAAGTAAATGCCACGGGACATTGCCTACCAGTCGATTAAGTATTAAACGCAAAGCAGAGAGAAAGAATTTTCACGATTAAGTATTTAGCACTGATATTTTAACTACAAACAGGACTTAACAGCTACTGGTAAGGATATTTGTACACTATACACATCAGGGTTCGCCTTTAAATGTGATTGTGTAATATTTTTTCTAAGACATGGCTCGCTAAATTGTGAAAAATTAATGACTTCGTTTACATAAATTGAAATGTTATGCAATTTCTACTTCTACCTCGTTCATAGTCCTGAAGCGCTGTACTATATTAATTAGTTGTAACGTAACCGTTGTATAACAAACCGATAAAAAGGACGTAACTTTTTCTTCGTAACGAAATTCCTTTAACACGCAACATAAAGTTTAGGAGTCCGTTGGATGCGGGTGACGCGGGATCGGTCATTGTGGCAATAGGGGATATTTAGGGGCGTATCTCGGCTGATATGATGATGATGAGTTGTGTCAGGAAGCCAAAAGTGTTGCCACTACACCGAACACTTGTAAAACTGGTGCTATTTATAACACACTGATCAAACCACTCCATAAGCAGGTTATTACACTGATAACAGATAAGATAATGGTTTATTTTAAGAATATTCATATTTTGTTGAAAATCAATATTGTTGCGATGAGTCATTTTATACAAATATAACATTTACTGTCATTGCTCTTAAAGACAAAAGCATTATAATTATGTAATTACTATTTACTCTCACTTGAAAAGATTAAGCTATAAGTATTTCTGATTCACATTTTCACTGCCACTTATTTTGATTTCGTCTACATGATTGTACTTATTTATTGGTTTACTAAAATGTGGCCGAAAACTTTATGCCATACTTATTATCATTTTCCAAACTATTATTTCCTTGGCCGTTGGATATGCCATTTCATTTGGCCGAATTATGGCAAACAAACGTTACGATTACGTAGACGTTTCTATCGATAATATTTCATGTTCCAACCTAACTTATATTACCTAGTTGCTAAATGAAAAATCGGCCAAATTAAAGTTGGCAAATATTTTTTTGTAAAATATTATATTATAGAAATTGCCGAATTTTTAATCGTAATTAATTGATATAAGGGTCTCTGCAAATACTTAAGGTTCATGAGGTTCCAGCGCATGCAAATTGTTTGCTGAAATCGGCTTCAGTTGGGTTTACACCAAACGAGCGAATGCTATGCAATGCTCACTTTACGAAATCAACGAATTTCGACGAATCACGTTTTGCGTAGCGAACGAATTTCGTAGAGTGGGGATAGAATGAGCATTCTCTCTTTTGGTGTAAACTCACCTTTCCTCGCACAACACATGAGCATTACGATACAGCGAGGAAATGCTGCCAGCATTTTCGGTACAATGCCAAAGAGGCCCATCTTATATGTAGATTAGGTAAGTTAGATTTAATTTATGTATATAAATTATGGACATGTGCTCAGGATGCCAGTTCGCAGAGCGGTGAAGAAGGCCTTCCTAGGAAGATCTAGTGGACGCAGACCGGTTGGCAGACCAAGATACCGCTGGAAAGACGAGGTGGAGAAGGACCTACGTGCCCTGAATGCAGAGAACTGGGAGGAGATCGCACAGAACCGGGCGCATTGGCGCCAACTCGTATCGGAGGCCAAGATCCACTTTGGGTCGCTGAGCCAGCGGAGTAAGTAAGTATATAAGGAAGGTAAATCATGCAGTTATGAGAATAAAAATATGAAAAAAAAACTTAGTTTAGTCTAATTTCCTGGTGATTTATCACTATTATTAGCCTACTAAGTATGTATATCTTGACACATCAAGGCAACATCCGCTTGTCTTAGTGCACATATCCCGATTTAGCTCAGCTAAATTTAGCACAATGTTTAACAACTTATCGTGACAAGAATGTTGATGTATCTATTATTAATGTACGATAATTCGTTTTTAAATAGATTGTACTTCCTTCTTATTACCATAATTAAAGTTAAGATTGCACAGCTATTGTCGACATTTTTTGTTATTAGGTACCTATTAGGTATTTTTTTTACAAATATACTACTCTATTTCAATTGCCAATTTATTTTGGATAATTTATTACAGAAGACGATAAAATTTCGCTGGAAAACCCGCATCCACATAATCCAATTTCGCAATAACCTCGAGTAGAAAACAGTGTTCCAGTGTACGCAATAACGTTAACGAAATTCCTGAAATAAACCTCTAGAGGGACGCTTTACGGGAGACAGACACGGTTTAACAATAAATATTGCTTAGTTTAAAGTTATTCCGTCGACATTTTAAATACAGAAGAAAAATTGCTTTATGATAAAAAAATTAATACCCTTTTCGCTGTGTTCAATTGAGAGTTGGTTTTATATTCCCTTCTTGGGAGGTAGTGAGTTCAACCCTTTTTCCTGCTCATTCGCCCGATGTTTTTGGGTAGAAACAATTAGTGGGTGTCCGATTATGTATATCAGGATATACTTTTTCCAAAATAAGTCAAATAAGAGTTTTACCTGATGGGAGTCTTTATTATCTACGGTCTCTACTACATACATAACACACTATTACAAAATGAACTAATGAATGGAATGAACGAATGAAGCCGGTCCCTTGGGGCCGCCGTTCACAGGAACTGAATGGAAAACGACCTTGGGCGGCTAGACCTATTAGCCATTTTTACACAATCGAAAATAATCCTACGGCAACATTTATGTTGTTATAACTTAAACCTTTTATGAAAGAAAAAAGTCATACATTTTAATGACTTAGGTTGGGCGGTTTACGGTAAATTACTTGGTAGGTTTAGTTCTGGGGGCGCGACTGTCATGATGACATAGCAAGGTTAAATGCCGTTCTTGGAATCTGTCAATCAATATTGTACGAAGGTCACTAACAAGCACCCCGCCTGATGCTGAGCAGCTACGGTAGGTAGTCTTCGCAATCGGCTCGTCAGTTACAGGATAAATGATAATATAAATAAATATCTTGGGACATCTTAAACAAATTCACTTAATCCCACGGTAAGCTTAATTAAGGCTTGTGATGTGAGTACCAAGCGATGATAACCATAATAGATAGATACATATAGATACTTAAATACACAAAAAGTCACGGCCAAGAAAAAAATATTTGTGATAAATAAATCAAATAATGCCCTCATCGGGATTGGAACCCGAAACCTCCAGTTTCGTAGGCAGGGTCACTACCAACTAGGCTACGGAGGCTGACAAATTCAGTTTCTATTACAAAACAACTTCAGTAAAAGATAAACAACCGAGGGAATACTGCGTAGTTTCCATTGTGCGTCTGTTTGCACAATTACTACAGCTGGGTATTGGATCCAATTTCGTAATTCGATCGTATAATTATCAATGACATACCTACCTCATTTTAATAACGGAAATAAATAACTTTTGTGAAGACCTGCATGTATTTTTGCGTGCCCAGATTATTTATCAAATTACTGCAAGCAAATAGCAAGCGACACATTCTCAGAAAGATTGTCAAGAACAGTTTTCAAAATGTCTTTTTTACTATCAAAATAGGCATGACGACGGTTTGTGTTAAAATATTCTTTAGCAGGAGTTTAAAATTCAAATAAAAGCGAAACGCTTCAATAATCAACTTATTGCAATGTTCTGTTGTCAAAACATATTAATAATGAAAGAGTTCATTGAAAATCACCTTCCACTAATCTAGAACGTGGCATTTTATTTTACAAATGAACTTGCGTTACCTTGACCCACTTAGATAAACATGAGTTCCATAATTATGTTATGGAGAGCAAGGTTTCTTTGGTTTCTAAGGCACTGCCATAAAGTGCTACAGAATCTTTTATTTCATTAACCCATTATAGCCTTACTTTTTTACGTCTCAGAAAGAATAGAAAAATTTCGTCTTAGAATCTACAATATTGTTTCCGATGCCAATGGTGATATTCTTGAACCTTTATATATTTTTTATTTTTCTAAATAAAAGTCTGTGCCATATGGCACCGCTAGGTTATAATGGATTAATTTCTCAGTAGGTTTATGATGGATCCATGTTTATCGTTTATCGACTTTAGCGTCACATTCTCGCAAATACGCGAAGGCGAAAGCGAGGCGTAGCACGATTAACGGTAAAAGCAAGACCATCATAATTATGGGCTTATACCACCAGACTAGGCTTTCAATACAACGATTATAAAAATAATTTTCTTTATTTTTTACTTTTAACTCAGACAATGTTTCCACTGTATTTACATTTGCTGTTCTGTAATGTGTGCTTTATGGGAATATGGGAATACATTGTGCATCAAGGGAAGTAAGTACGGAATTACTAAAGAGAGTGTTAGAAGCCCGACGCCGTTAGGCGGAGGGCTTTTATGACTCGAGTTAGTATTCCGCTTACCGACCGTGATGCATACAATGTTTTTCATCACACTTGCCGACAAAAAAATAAGTTTTAAGAAATGACATTATTAAATGACGTACTGACATTTGTATTACTCCCTAGGGAATTTCACTTTTCTATTACTCCCGCTGCGCGCGCAAACAATGGCGCGCTTAGACAGCAAGTGTGATGAAAAAGTTTATTCTATTCTATTCCATTCTATTTCAAAAAAGTATGTACGAGTATTTTAACAATAAATGGAACTTAATTCGCATAAACTTAAGTTTAATATTATTCTGACGTTTCGGGCATGACGTTATACCCGTGGTCGCAGGCAGATAGGTGGTACGTACGAGTGAGTATAAAGAAAAATCGAATTAATAGAATTATGCATCTTTTAGAAAGATGTTTGTTGAACCCTTTAGACCACTCTGGAACTATTTGTTTAAATAGTTTAGTAAGAAACAAGAGATTGTATACATTTACGATACCTAAAGGGAAATTATATAGAAATACAATTAAACTATGTCAAGGTGATTTTATAAAGAAAATCATGAAAAATTATTTTCTACTTGTTGAATTGAAATGGTTCTAGAATAGCTTAGGGTACCAATATGTACCGATAATTGGTATAGTGTTCCTACAATGCGAGTTGTTTCTCTGGTGGTCTCCGGTGTGACCAGTACTTAACTTCACATTGCTCGAGAAAATGTATCGTTTTGCTCGAGAAAATGTATTGTTGTCATAACAGAGTCCTTTTCTAGCAGGATGTCGAAGAGTTTGTCATCGCTCATCAGTGCTGAAACAATTGCAGTTTGTATTACAATTACAAGATGTGAATGATAGAAAATAAACATTTACGATTAAATGTATGTTTCATCTGATAAAAAATATTGCTACCTATAGATACCTCATAAGATATCTTGGAGCTGATCTGATGATGAAGTAGGAAGCTAGTATTAACACGTTCGCTTCCGGTACTGTTTCACTAAGTGCTAACACTATGCCGATCGAAATTATCTGATAGAACTCCTATGCCAGTGACACGCAAGTGTCAGGTGTATTTACCAGCATCTAGCGGGCCAGCAAGGCGGTGGCAACTAACAGGTTACTGATTGTCTCCTGTTCGTTGCCGCCGCGATTTGGGCTCTACTTTTCTCTTACGATCAGGTGGAGTGGAGCCACTTTACTGTGCCAACATAAAAAAAAAAAATGATTGTACTCCTATGCCGGCGACACAACACTTGTTTCATAACTGTTCGTATTTCGATGCGACTGGCACAGGAGTAAGAACTTGATTTATGCTAGTGGCACTAGAGTATGGTAATCTTGATCACGTATGTGTGTCACTGGCATAGGCGTCGGAATTTTTTGATCACAGATGCTGTGTCGCCGGCGTCGAACGTGTTAATAATATGATTTTCAATAAAATCTTATATTAGTCTAATTTGCTGGTGGGCTTTCACGATCTACTAATGCGATTCAGTGTGTGTATCTGAATCGCGATGTAACGTGTAATTTCCCTAGAATAATTAAAAACGGACAATCTGACAGGTATAACCTATACTGAATTGCATTTTAAAAGATCATGGTAGCCCTTTGGTAATTTATCGGTATCATTAGCCTACTAAGTATGTATATCTTTACACAGACACCTTAGAGACGTCCTGCGGTTCTGCAAGAAAATTGGAAGGCCAGAGGGAAGTATTGAGGGAATGCTACCTTAACACTAACCTGCAGCTCCAGCTAAGGGAAATTGGGTGAATGAGCACATTGGATGCTCGACAGCCCGATCGAGTCCGGTCGAGCGTCCCTCCGTAACATAACATATCTTGAGGGTGAAGACACATTTATCAGCATGCGTACGCATTTTGTCTATAGAAAATGACAGTTTAGTATGGGACCTCGTCCAGCTTTCCGCACACGTACGCATGCTTACACGTTTCATATTAAACGGCCAATTTTATTAGACAAAATGCGTACGCATGATGGATAAGTGTGTCTTCACCCTGACACAACAAGGAAACATCCGCTTGTCTAAGTGCACACATCCCGATATAGCTCAGCTAAATTTAGCACAATGTTTAACAGTAATCGTGACATGAATGTTGATGTATCTATTTATTAATGTGTGATAATTCGTTTTTAAACAGATTGCACTTCCTTCTTATTATCATAATTAAAGTTGAGATTGCGCCGCTATTGTGGACATTTTTGTTAGTTCTTTTTATGTATATTATAAATATGCTATTCTATTTTTATGATAAAATTAATAATAAAAAAAACTGACAGTTTTAATTTATTCTTCTGATAAAAATTATAAATATAAGCATATAAATGATAACATAAAATGTAAACACAGCGGTTGAAACGGTCCTCGGAGAACCACCCGGGTGGCGCATGACCGGTCATTGTGGCAGTCTATGGGGGAGGCCTATGTTCCGCAGTGGACGTCTTTGATGATGATGATGACCTATTCATTGATATAATTTCTGCAGCTCAGTTACTTGATTAAAATATTGTTCTACTAACAACGACCTTTAAATTACATGTTGAACGAGTTTCCAGGTAACATATTACTAATTCAAAACGGATCCGTTTATAGAGCAATTCTCTTTATTTACGCCACTAAAATGAAATATGAAATTTTAGGTAAATTTTATACTATTTCTACTCAGAATCACAAGCCGATTCCATTTCCGTCGAAAAAAAAAGTGTCCCATGATTTTTTTTCCTATTGTGTTACTATTTTCCATACACCTTCTATGGCGGTAACACAAGAGGAAATTCGAAATATGTATGAAATTTTTGGGACGGTTTTTTTTTCGCCGGTAATGGAATCAGCTCGTAATTCTGAGCAGAAATAGTATAAAATTTACCTAAATTTTCATATTTCATTTTAGTGGCAAAAATAAAGAGAATTGCTCTATAACGAACAGCTTCTCGTTACCTGTTAATTCTCGAATAGTTTGACAGGTGTGTCACGATCATATCCAAAACTGAAGGATTTCTAGGAAAAGAAACATTTATCACAAACGTTACTAAAAACCTAAACTTTATTATACGGTATCAAGTAAAGGTACAAAATAAATAAAAGCTAGTTAAAAACCATTAATACGATTATCAATACGTATGTATTTCGTATAATTCAGAAAATCGACAATCTAAAAACCTTAACTAAAAGTATAAGTTATTCAATTATAAAAAAATATGCATATGTAAATAACCTCATGACTCGTATTATGATTTCAAACGAGATATTTACCATGTAAATTCTAATTATTGATTTCATATTATTTATTATTGAGAGATAACCTTAATTGTAAAACATTTAAACAGTAGATAATATTATAAAATCATTAAAAATGTTGGTGCCAAAATAGCAAATTAGACTCTAAGCGTTTAAGATCAAGAGAGAGTTACTATATATTTTTGTTTATGTGACGAAGGTAGACAACTGAGCTCTCTTGATGGAAAGCAAGAACTGAGGCCCATGGACATAGTGATCAAAAAAATCGTCAATGCACTGCCTACCCTGAGGACTTAGATGGATTGCCTTTATCTATGTCAGTAATTACACCGGCTATCTTACCCCCAAACCGAAATACAGCAGTGCAAACACTGCTATTTAGCGGCAGGTTAACGGGTAAGACGGTGGTAGCTATCCGGGCGGACCCTGCATAGGGTCCTACCACCAGCAAAATAGTATAGTATAATGTATTGCCCAATAGGCCACACTATGTTATTCATTGAGACAGGTAAAACCATTTCAGTAATTTCCCCGAAACTTTCACAATACAATCCCAGTTTCTTCGTAACAAGAGGAAAACAGCATGACTACATTTTTCTTATAACTTCGCATTTACATCGTCGCCTCTTCACTTCATTAGCTTTTTTCAGACAACATTATATCCTGGCGAAGTGCCAGGCAATTCTACGAAGGCGACTTCATTTACAAACTTACGAAAACCGTTTTAAAAACAAAAAAAAACAATCTCGATCTTAAAACAAGCGGGAAAAGGGTTATTTTAGTTACTGGCGCTCTTTTACAGCGGTAAATGTTTTGGTTTCGGAATCAGGAGGTGTGTGCGGAGGAGTTACTACGGTTAATTTGGAACGGGTTATTTAGTGGGTGACAAATTTTGACAGTTATACGTTTATTTACTCCGGTTTGAGTCTGTGACGACCAGACGAATCGACGCCGAGGTTTTGGGGGTATAGGATGAAATATCTTATCAAATGCTTGGAATTGCATTTGTAGTGTTGTTAGGTTCTAATAGTACCTAACATGTTTAAGATGGATTGTCTTTGCGCATCACATCACATCATTAGCTTCTCAGACCACTGCTGGACGTAGGCCACTCACTCCTATGAACTATGCGTACTGATGCATTAGGAGCTAAATGCGCATAATCGCCATGTTGTAAATTATGGGTTATGCTACTCAGAATCACGAGCCCTTTCGATACCAAAAGGAGAGGTCCCAACATTTCCATACATTTTCCGGATTTACTACTTCATTACCGTTATACTGAATAGGTGGATAGGCACCTTCTGGGCAAACTCACTCCATCGTAGGCCACGTCTCTGCCCTTGGCTAGTCTGTGGCCATGAGTAAGCCTATTTCAAATAAAAAAAAATAAATACAACATGCATGCAAAATAGTGACTAAATAGGAAAATAATCCATGGGGCATTTTATTCCTATTGAGATCGAATGAGTTCGTGATTCTGAGTAGGTATAGAGTATAAAATTTAATTGTCCATTTTATACACAACACAAATACACAGGACAAAATAAAAAGAAATGCTCGTATGGTAATTTATCAATAAATTAGAGTTATTCATCATCTAAAAATAAAATGTTTTTATAAAGTTTACAAAATTTAATCATATTTTGAAACAGATAAACACACTGATATTTTGAATGAATCATTTGATCATCAACCGATAAAAGAAATCCAGATTATTCCGCGTCACACTTGATAACTGTTGTGCACACGTTGAAATAGGACATGGACTTCTTAAATAAACATGACTGCTTTTGTAGAACGAAATAGGTCAAGTCTGTAAAAGGACGGTCTACATTTGAAATGTTTATCTAGATAGAAACCTTTGTACTTGGATATATGTATATTTCTGCGGCTTGGTTGTACGTAGGGCCAATGGCCAAGTCTCATAAGTATACTTGACCAACCTCAGACCAATATTCGCACTCGACTATGCTTATTGTTTTCAATCATAGTACCGTAAGGAAATAACTGTCAACAAAATTTGGTTGGCCAGAATCTATGTACTAGAACTAGACCAAATGTCATTATGCAATAAAAACCTAATATTTTCTTCGGTTACCGCGGATGATTGCTCATGAAATGATATTATCTAAATGGATTATACGAGCCCCGATGCAGTGGAGTTCGTCTAGTTCGAAACAATTTTTACAAATTTTTGAATAGTTTAAAAATGATCACATGCTAATGATAAATTGTATGAACGTTAGTCATGGTTAATGTACTACATTTCAAGAGACACAACAATCTGAAGTACGCTTTTGTTGTTTAATAAATCGATTTTAACAAACCAGTGTCTAAATTATATTTTCGTTCACCACCGTAATTCCGCGCTTATAAGCTTGACGCAAAATTCGCAGTGCATCAGGTGTACCATGTCGTCTTTAATATTAATGACGTTCTTTACATTCATTGATTATTTACAAAATTAAAAATTGTGGAAAAAAATACCTCTCGTAAAATAGTTTTTGTTTAATTCTGATTTATTAAATCCAAATATTTTATACTCAAAGAAACTACTTTAGTACTACTATTGAATAGTGAAGGTTTTGTCTCTAAACTCGGATGCCCCCGGATGAACGGGATAATCTCGAAAAACTGTCTAACTGGACGAGAACATATGCATCGGGGGGGCATTTCTCAGAGTGTAAACGGACATCTCATTCATCTGGTCACGTTTTTTTGGAAGTGGCTGAATGATTTGAGGTTGGCTTTGGTTGTCTTATAGAGAAATGGGTGCTGTATCTGACGACCGAAAATGATACCAAAAGATGTAGCCACTTCCAAAAAAACGTGACCAGATGAATGAGATGTCCATTTAAGCTCTGAGAAATACCCGGGGCTCGTATAAGGGAGGCGTATTATGGTGCTGTGTACATCAGTTGTCGTTGTTGCCGTCATGTTTTAGCAAGTGCGAAAGTGGCACGTTTGGATGTAGTTAAATGTAATTATACTACCTACGCAATATGAATAGTTTCATTTTAATAAAATCTATTTAAATTAAATGTTTATTTAGTACTCGTATTCATTTGGTATAGGTACGGTACCGAGTAGAGATCGAAAAGCGCCTTGGCGGTCGCTGAACTTTACTGAAAAGTTTTCCTGAACGAAGCAGATTTTTTTCAGCGTTATAAAAACCGTGCTTATTAATATTTTACAAAATGTTACGTTTCATAAACGCAAATGTCGGTCGGATGTCGTTTGTCAGTCTTATATGACGATGTGATGACCGATAAAATGTATGTAAAATGTTCATATTTTCCAGTTATAAGATTCTGGGTCATTCCGCAAACAGTTTTATAGCATAATGCTACAAATGAGCACTGTGTTTTATGGACAAAGATATAAGTACCATATTATTGAGGTCATCTTTATAATTTTATTAAAGTGTCAACACGTTTTATATTATATTACGATTACTAGTAAAGAGTGTAAATTTCTGTTCTACTTAGTAAAGCGCATAGTAGTTACACGTCAAAATATGTACCTACCTATTACTACTCGTACTGAATTCCAAATAATTAATGTGAATTTCACATAGAAATACAAATCTTAGTTTTTAGGGTTCCGTAGCCAAAATGGCAAAAACGGAACCCTTATAGATTCGTCATGTCCGTCTGTCCGTCTGTCACAGCCGATTTACTCGGAAACTATAAATGCTACAGTAACGAAATTTGGTAAGGATATGTGTTGTATGAACCGCTACAGGATTATGATACTAAATTGTAAAAAAAACCATTGGGGTGGGGGCCCTCCATACATGTAACTGAGGGATAGAAAAAAAAATTTAGTTGTATAGAAGCGTGTGGGGTATTAATAGAAAGGTCTTTGAAAATGATATGAAGGTTTATAAATCTTATTTTTATTTAAGCAAATTGTTTTCGAGATATCAGCTCTCAAAGTCTGAAAAATGTGTCCCCCCCCCTCTATTTTTTAAACTACGCTATATAAAATTCTAAAAAAAATATATGTTATGCACTCTATCAACGATTTTTGGTTTGATTAAATTATCTCCTATAGTTTTTGAGGTAGGTTGATTTAACTGTATTTTTTAATAATAAATTGATAATGGTACGGAACCCTATGCGCGCGAGTCCGACTCGCACTTGGCCGGTTTTTTTTTTAATTGTATATAAAACATTTTGTTTCTCTTTGGCATTTTGGCACTTAAGTACTTTGTTAAGAAATTAACAAAATTTTAAAGTAACTACTCGTAGGTACAATTTTACAAAAGTTGGAAAAATTAAATGATATTCAGAACATTTCAATCATAAATAATAAAAAAAATATTTAATATAATTTGTGCGAATCGTCAAAGTTTTTAAAACTTATCCAAATTTTCATTTAATACATTTGCATATTCAACAGATTAAGTAAATTATTGATAATTATTGTAATTATACGAGTATAAACAAAATACTTAAATCTAAACATAACGTTATAATATAAAAAATATCTTAAACTAGTAACTAATAAAACATCAACAGTAACTAACATATATTTCGACGGATAAAAATCGCGGAAGCTATATAAAATTTCGAATGCAATTTTTCCTGACTGCATCTCTCCAAACGTTCATTAATATACGTTCCACTTGAAACGATGAAAACAAGTTTATTAGTGACAAAAGTCAACACATATACCGTTTAACGATCATTTAATCAGTTTTGAAATAGATTTTTTCCACAAGAGTCGTCGTTGGTAAATAAATCGTTGTCTGGACTGGACTCAGATCAAAGAGACTCGTCGGCGCTATATTTATTAAGTGGGCTGTCTTATGGCCGTTTAAATGCTGTCCAGATGAAAGTTGAATGTTTAATGTTAGAAAAATTTCCATTTTCGAAATATTGACGTCATTTATTAAGAAAATATATTTATAGCCTCGGTTTAGTTAAGTCATACATACCTATCAATAAAGTAATAATAATAAGTCTGACCATTTAATTATATTTATAGTACATGGGATCCATGGGCAAATGATCATTTCGTTTTATTTTGTCCATTTTCATAATTCAGAATTTGGTTATTTCTACTCAGAATCACGAGCTCTTTCGATCTCAAAAGGAAAATTTGTTCCAAAATGTTCATACATTTTCTGGATTTCCTCCTTTGTTTCCGCTATACAAAGTGTATGGAAAATGGTAACAAAATAGGAAAAATCTGAGACATTTTTTCCCCATTGGGATCGGGAGAGCCATTTTTCATTCGTGATTCTATAACCCAAAAACCCATAAATTCAAAATAATGAAAATGGACACAATAAATCAAATGCTCAAAATAATTAATTACTTTATTCTCTCGTTGTGTAATTCGACTGTATTCCCGTAAAGAAGATACTTTTACAATATAATTTTATAACTAACATTACAGATTTTAGATATTTGATCCCCGCTCGTGTATATGCCCGATCCACATGTCAAGCCAAGGGTATCTGCCCGATAATTTATGCTAGTTATTTTTATATCTGGGACTTAATACGCAGAGACCGCGCGGCGACAGATCGACCTCACTCTGATATAGACTCTGACGCAGGTTACACTTCATTTACTTATCGTAGACCTTATGGTGATAGAAATAAGGTTTATGACGGTTCAAGTGTTGGTGGTGCACTCACTTCGCTTGCAAATCTTGTTTTAACGTATTTTTAGAAGTCAAGGAAATGCGGAAGATTAGCGTCAGTATTTATAGATTTGTACTGACGAAAGTAACGGTGAAATTGTGGGTGTTCCTTGAAATAGAAGCAATAAATTGAAATAAACACCCAATCGAATCACTTACCAAATCTATCGTCATTTAAACAAAATTAAAAATAATTCAAGTTTATGGTGTTCAGGGTTTCGTACCTTAAAAGGAAACAGACCGGAACCCATATGCCCGCCTCCCACTGCGAGCGGAACGGACTCATTAATGGGTCCGTTTCACGTTCATTACTGGCCAAGTGCTAGTATGCAGTTGATGGCTGTAAGTCACACCAGCGGTGTAAGTTAAACGGAGCCATTAATGAGTCCGTTCCGCTCGCAGTGGTAGGTGGGCATTATAGGATTACTCGCGTGTCTGGCCGTCTGTTACAGCCGATTTGCTGTGAAACTACTAGACCGATTAAGTTTGGCACATATATGTAGGATAAATAATATTCAAGATATTTAAAAAAATAGGCAAAAATCTCCGTAAATACTGGGCTTAAGTAATATTTTGCAAAAATTACAGAAAGTAGTTCCTTACGTATAGTTTACAGGAAAACCTGTAAGAAGTCTATAGTATTTTAAAATATCATACTTCTTCTAAGTGATACGCCTTTTGTCACTACTAATATCGATAATTTCATGTAGGTAGGTACCTATGCTAATTCATCGAATAAACATATAATAAAACCCCCAAATAAACGTATTATAAAAAGTTGTAAATCATTACCCGGGTCAATCTTTTTAAGACACTCGTTGCGTTGGTTATTTTTTCCTGGGTCACCCTTTAAATCACAGTTGAATAGCATTAAAATTAACAAAACTTAGAATTTTTTGACAGTTACGTGTCCTTTCCAAGGTGAGTCACCCTCTACGATACTAGAGCTTGCACGATACTTTCTTCTAGAAAACTATGCAGCTGTTGTCCCCTGGGTGACGCGGCCGAATAACGATTTTTCATCATCATCATCAGCCGAAAGACGTCCTCTGCTGAACTAGCAAAGATTGCCACAAAGACCGGCCCTGTGCCACCCGCATCCAGCGGAAAGTTTTTAAACGTATTGTGAAAATACGAATCATATTATTTATGAACTAAATATTTTGATTTGTACATTTTATTCAAATTCTTAAGTCTTCGATTCTTCGGTAAGACCGAGTGGCCGAGGGGTGCAGGCATCATCCGCGAAAGCTGAGCACGTGGGTTCGATCTCCACCTCGGACGTTTGGTGATCTTGGTAATTTTTCTTTGGTATATGACATCTAATATTTATAATTTGGAAAGTTTTTAGTTATTTTTTAATTTATGCATTGATAATGTATAGATTTTTAAAGAAAGGCATTTTCCTTAAGACCAATTTTTGTTAACATAAAGAGGTCACTAACTTGAAACAAAACAATGTTACACAATGTTAGATGTGACTACACATTTACAAAAGCTGATAAATTATTTTCAAAACACATGCATTGTTTATTATTCCAACAAATGGAAAAATCGCGAACGCGAAAAACACGTTTACTGCATTAGAAATACTGAGAAAATGGCGGATTGGAAAAACAATTTCACAATCACTTAGTGTTAGATAGTCTATCTGGAAAACACTATGTGGCCGCGTGGTGACGGCAGGAGGAATACATTTGTTACCACCCCAACTCTTCCTGCGGGTGTCGTAAGAGTCGACTAAGGGATTTAAGTGTCACTGACCATTTATTTATCGAAGCTTGATGTTGGGCAGCAGCGTCATTATAGTGGACACTACTACTGCGATCGCCAACCCGCTTGCCCAGCGTGGCGATTATGGGCATTTATCTCCTATTAGCGTTCATACGTATAGGTACTAGGAGAGGCCTTAGTCCAGCAGTGGACTGATATAGGCTGATGATGATGTGATGTGATGTGTGTGTATACAGTGTGTTAACATGAGACTGGCTTTTATTGAAACCGAGGAATGCGATGCAGATTTTTAGCCAGACCGTGAACATTATTCGATTCAAAATGCTAATTTTAAAAGTAATTAACTTTCTAAGAAAAGTTAATTGAGAAGCAATGTACTTCAAAATGAATCGTTAATTTGCACTTGACAATGACAGATCGCAGCCACTCATAACGTTTGAAAACTAGGCAGTACACGCGTTACATTGATCGTTCGGAGGAAATAAAATTAACTGTACGGTTAATTTAATTATCTCTCAAATGTTGATAATTGAAAACGATTGCTAGTAATGCGTATTAAGTATTACCCATTTTCGTTAAAGCCCGGGTCATGGTAACACATTGTATAATATATGTGATACATGTCATGTATGTAGCAGAGTTGGGTGAAAATCGTATCTGGTTACTTCCGTAAATTACATGTGTATGTGTACCTTGTCAAGATGCCATTATGCAATCGTATACGATAAGCGAAAATTAACAAATTTATGAGAATGACAGATTTGAACGAAAAGTCACGTGACTATTTCCATACATTATTACGGTCACGTTACTTACCGTCTACACGATGACATTTTGGCTAGACCAGCAGATGGAGACTACATAAACGCCGCGACGTCTGGCAGAGCACGGAAGTGTCACATTAATTACACTCGCCGGCGGCAGATGGCGTTTATCAACCACGGGATTCGAACCGATTTAATTTAATGTTTGCCGCGATTTGACAACCTACAGATTGATGTATTAATTCGTTTACTGCTGCGACCATATATAGTCCGTGGGCTAGTCGGCCTGAAATTAGAAAACGGTATAATTTGGCGGTACCAAGTGTCCTTTTTACAGTAGTTAGACATATTCATAAGGATGTTAAAAAAGTAGGCGTTATTAAAAAAAGACCCATAAAAAATATTTAAATGAATTATAGTCATAATCCACCTTATACTTAGTGATTTAAGAGGTGATTTTTTTATATTTTTCAATCTTGGTTATTTGAAATAAGCACTATTATTTACGAGTGGCACTTCCATCGCCTCTTAAATCACTAAGTATACGGTGGATTATGACTACAATTAATTTAAATATTTTTTATGGGATATATTGATTTAAACTTTCACGATTATCACTCATATTTTACAGACAAACGGGTCTTAATCGCGTAAACTTACGTTTAATTATATCCTGACGTTTCGGGCATGACGTTACACCCGTGGTCGCAGGCAGACAGGTCTGTTTACGCGATTAAGACCCGTTTGTCTGTAAAATATGATTTTTTATGGGATTTTTTTTAATACCGCCAACAAGTTATATACATCAAATTAAAGCTTATTAAATACACTATCTTTAAAAAAATATTTAATTTTTCTAGCGTCATGACTACTATGTAAAAACACGACACAAAAAAAATCTAAATCACGAAATTTTCATAAATTTGGTCATAATTAATTATTGGTTGGTTTTAGCAATATGGTGTATATGCAAAATATGAAGCTTACAGATATGTCTTTAATTTTGTTCAAGAAAGTAATTAGATATATTTAATAGTTCTCGAGATATACTTGATTTTGTAAAACTTGAGATCCACCATCTTTGATTGGCCCCCATTTTTGTTAGGTAGCACTTATAAATGGCAATCTTGCATTTTTGACGTTTTTATAAGCTTACCTAACAGCCGTGAAAAGGAAAATTTGTACCTCCTAATTTTAACCATACCTGTCATACAACGGAAATCTTGAAATAGCCCGTATGCCTATTAGCTACCAGTTTGAGATGTCTATCATACTTTTTTAACATCCTTATGAATATGTCTAACTACTGTAAAAAGGACACTTGGTACCCCCAAATTATACCGTTTTCTAATTTCAGACCGACTAGCCCACGGACTAATATAACATGGACGTCTATCGCCAGCTCAAAAATGCCCCCAAACACAATTGTTCAATTGTGCCAAGATAGGCAGGACATAGCGTTTTTCTTAACACCGCGCATATTTCGGCGCAACATATTAGAAACTTTTTTAGAATATAAGAGATAATAGGAGTTCGTTAAGACAATCATTATAGAAAAAAATATTTATCATCTCATGTACGGGGTTACTGAATAAGTTAAAAAAAAGTTACTGTTTGAACTTGGTAACGAATTCAAAGTGAAATAAATGTTTCCAAACGAAGTTGTGAAGCCAATAAAAATATTTTCTGGAATACTAAGTGCCAATAAAACTTCTTGAAGGCCTTTGAAGAAAACATACAACTTTTTCAAAAGGCGGGTAAAGAGGTCGTTAAAAGTCAAAAGTTGCGACATTTAGAGAAAATAACTTTCAATTTATATTAGGTAAAATTATAAATTTTTGATGTCATATCGGACCAAAGAAAAATATCTAATTCCCAGCGTCCCATGGAGATCTATTATGATTTTGTCATATTTATTTACAATATATTAGTATATTTTGCCCTTAAATACTTAGGTGGGTACACTTTTTCGTCTTACCATAATATGCCATAGGTACTCTCTCTCTCTTTAGTCGATCCCTCATTACTGAGGATCGTGATCACTAAATAGAAATAGAAATAAGTTTATTCGCAACATACACATACATAAAAATCACAATTACAGAAACGAAACGTCTAAGCTACGAAATGGCCTCATCTCAGCATGTTGCTAGCGGGTGCCAGCGCTGGTCTTCCGATGAGACCATCACGTGAACAGTTTCACGGTAGGTAACACAGCACAATACAAATAAACAATAATAATTACAATTAAAAACCCAGACGTAACACAGCAAAAGTAATACATCGGGCCGGCCCTGTCATGGCCAAATGGGTTTTACATGATGATCTGTCTCCATCGACCATAGGTACTAGGAAGAACTGGGTGCTTAGACAAGTTGCCAATCGCTAACGCTTAATCGTCAATCGTAAGCGAAAGGCAGCTAACTGTCTTTGTCGCACAAATATGAAAGAGTGACAGAGAGGGAAAACTACAATACGCTACTAAGCGTTAGCGACTGGCAACTTGGCTAAGCAATCTAAGCATCCTGAACAGAATAGCCAATCTGAAGTAAACGCCAACTAAAGACGTAATTTTTTAAATGATTTGATGAAGTCATGGCGGGCGCGATAAAACCATAATTTATTTCCTTGGCTTCCAATACAATTAAAACAATGAATGGAACATATTCATTCTTGTAGCTTTTATCTATTTTTTTATTGTTGTATTACTTGTGCAAGGCCAACTGTATGGAGATACATAGGTACAGAATTACGTACCTACCTACCTATTAAATGTGAGTTGAGTAAAATGTTGGTAAGTGTTTCTGAAGAAAAATGGGGAATTGTAGAACAATATCTCCCGATTTACATTTCTTTAGTGACGTAATAAGTTTGTTTCTATATTTTATTACTGTATTATATATCTCGGTATCATATACAGTCATACAACATACAAAACAATCCAATTCAGAACCTCCTTCTTTTCTGAAGTCTGTTTAACCATCCAAGAGGACTTCATCACTTTAGAAAAATGCAGATGAATTTGCCGAAATGTTGCGAAAACGTACGAGATTTTTCGTGGATTCTGCGTATAAAGAGACATTGACACAGAAAAGTCATTTCAGGTCAACAAGCTTTCGGGGAAATTTGTTTCCGTGCATTTTCCTTGTGTTCAAATTTGTTATTTTATTAGGGAATCGCGCTAACTCTTTCATCATCATATCAGCCAAAAATGTCCACTGCTGAACATAGGCCTGCCCCAAAGATTACCACAATGACCGGTCCTGTGCCACCCCTATCCAGCGGACTCATGCGACCTTCATTTGTCATCAGTCCACCTTGTAGGAGGCCTACCCACGGCTTCACCACTAACCCTTCAAGGAAAGCATTTTGGGACATCTTAAAGGAGCCTGTTTCATTTCAGCTGCTAAGATTTTTATTGATAGCTACAGCCATTTGTGTGCATTTATCACAAAAGTATTTGTTCGATACCTAGTCATGCATGTGTTCCACGGATTTAAGTTTCTACATTATATCATCAACCTCTCATTCCACTGCTGGACGCAGGCCTCTCCTAATACGTAACTATACGTATAAGGATGTAAAATTACCACGCTGGGAAAATAGGTTGGCGATTGCTGCAGTGTGTCCACTATGATGACGCTGCCATAATCAATCTTCTGTAAACGAATATTCAGTGACACTTCAATCTCTCAGTTAACTCTTACAACACTCGCGGGAAGATTTGGGATGGTGACAAATGTAGGCTTAGTGCCGTCATCACACGGTATTTTTCTGTATGTACCCACTTAGCATCAACAACACAAGCCTTAATTGAGCTTACCGTGGAACTAGGTCGATTCGTGAAGTATTTAATAAACTATCCATGGCCACAGAACCATAGCTACTCCATGCATGATATTTATTTCGCCCTTGTGACCAATGACACTGTAACGGGACCGATCATTTCATAACAAACAGTATAATAACAGTTACCACTACATTTGAATTGTTTTGAAAATCAATCATTTGACCTCACAAAGAAGGTTCGAGGCCACACACCGTTATACCAATATAGAACATTCATTTTCACACCACGAAATGAACTGACGAGCGATTATCACTTTTATTACCGTACGATACGGTATGAAAATAGTGTGAAAATGTTTTTTTGGAGCGCAGTAGTAAGTTTGTGTAACTGTAAACTATCCAGTGTGACACATTTAAAGGTGCGTGCAGACCGAAAGAGCATTCGCTGTTCTAGCGCCCGTTCTAAGAAATCAACCAATCACGTTTTGCGTACCGATCGAATTTCGTAGAGTGGGAGGTTAGAACAGCGAATGCTCTTTTAGTTTAACCGCACCCTAAGGAGTCGGGAGTATAGTTTGTTTGGAAATTGAAGGCATTTGAGATGCAGGGTTACCAGGGCCAAATTTTATTTAACTCTAAAGACTAAGCTTAAATCCCTAACACTAAGGTATTTTATTGGAAAACCTCCTACATAAAATATATTTTTACACACGTTGGTTTTTAAAAAGCAACCAAAAAGCATTTTACGACGTTCTATTAAACAACTCATCAATCTATGAGACACCGAAGTAATATAACCGTAGGATAAGGAAAAATGTAGATAGGTACGTAGGTATGTTTTATATCTGTATAAATAAATAATAAATAAATATCTTGGGACATTTTACACAAATCGACCTAGTAGTCCGTGGGCTAGTCGGTCTGAAATTAGAAAACGGTATAATTTGGAGGTACCAAGTGTCCTTTTTACAGTAGTTAGACATATTCATAAGGATGTTAAAAAAGTATGATAGACATCTCAAAGTGGTAGCTAATAGGCATACGGGCTATTTCAAGATTTCCGTTGTATGACAGGTATGGTTAAAATTAGGAGGTACAAATTTTCCTTTTTACGGCTGTTAGGTAAGCTTATAAAAACGTCAAAAATGCAAGATTGCCATTTATAAGTGCTACCTAACAAAAATGCTGGCCAATGAAAGATGGTGGATCTCAAGTTTTACAAAATCAAGTATATTTCGAGAACTATTAAATATATCTAATTACTCTCTTGTACAAAATTCAAGGCATATCTGCAAGTTTCATATTTTGCATACACACCATATTGCTAAAACCAACCAATAATTAATTATGACCAAATTTATGAAAATTTCGTGATTTTTATTTTTTTGTGTCGTGTTTTTACGTAGTAGTCATGACGCTAGATAAATTAAATATTTTTTTAAAGATAGTGTATTTAATAAGCTTTAATTTGATGTATATAACTTGTTGGCGGTATTAAAAAAAAGACCCATAAAAAATATTTAAATGAATTGTAGTCATAATCCACCGTATACTTAGTGATTTAACAGGCGATTTGTTTTATATTTTTCATTCTTGGTTATTTGAAATAAGCACTATTATTTACGAGTGGCACTTCCATCGCCTCTTAAATCACTAAGTATACGGTGGATTATGACTACAATTCATTTAAATATTTTTTATGGATCTTTTTTTTAATGCCGCCAACAAGTTATATACATCAAATTAAAGCTTATTAAATACACTATCTTTAAAAAAATATTTAATTTTTCTAGCGTCATGACTACTATGTAAAAACACGACACAAAAAAAATCAAAATCACGAAATTTTCATAAATTTGGTCATAATTAATTATTGGTTCGTTTTAGCAATATGCTGTAAATGCAAAATATGAAGCTTACAGATATGCCTTTAATTTTGTTCAAGAGAGTAATTAGATATATTTAATAGTTCTCGAGATATACTTGATTTTGTAAAACTTGAGATCCACCCTCTTTCATTGGCCCCTATTTTTGTTAGGTAGCACTTATAAATGGCAATCTTGCATTTTTGACGTTTTTATAAGCTTACCTAACAGCCGTGAAAAGGAAAATTTGTACCTCCTAATTTTAACCATACCTGTCATACAACGGAAATCTTGAAATAGCCCGTATGCCTATTAGCTACCACTTTGAGATGTCTATCATACTTTTTTAACATCCTTATGAATATGTCTAACTACTGTAAAAAGGACACTTGGTACCCCCAAATTATACCGTTTTCTAATTTCAGGCCGACTAGCCCACGGACTATAGTCCCACGGTAAGCTCAATTAAGGTACCAGGCGACGATATTATATATAATAGATAGATACATATAGATGCTTAAATACATAGACAGCCATGACCAAGGAACAAACATTTGCGATAAATAAATACCTACACAAAGAATGCCCTCGCCGGGATTCGAACCCAGAACCTCCAGCTTCATAGGCAGGGTCACTACCAACTAGGCTACGGAGGCTGGTATAAATTATTATTTGATTATAATAGAATGAAACTGAAGTGCATCCACAGTCAAACTATATAAAATAGTTTTGTGGAGCTATGTATAATAACCGTTGGCCGTGTGGTGACGGCAGTAAGAATACATTTATCACCACTCCAACTCCTCCTGCGGGTGTCGTAAGAGTCGACTAAGGGATTGAAGTGTCACTGACCATTATTTGATAAAAGATTGATGATGTCCAGCAGCGTCATCATAGTGGACACATTACTGCGATCGCCAATCCGTTTTAGTCCGTGGGCTACTCGGCCTGAAATTAGAAAACGGTATAATTTGGGGGTACCAAGTGTCCTTTTTACAGTAGTTAGACATATTCATAAGGATGTTAAAAAAGTATGATAGACATCCCAAAGTGGTAGCTAATAGGCATACGGGCTATTTCAAGATTTCCGTTGTATGACAGGTATGGTTAAAATTAGGAGGTACAAATTTTCCTTTTCACGGCTGTTAGATAAGCTTATAAAAACGTCAAAAATGCAAGATTGCTATTTATAAGTGCTACCTAACAAAAATGGGGACCAATCAAAGATGGTGGATCTCAAGTTTTACAAAATCAAGTATATCTCGAGAACTATTAAATGTATCTAATTACTCTCTTGAACAAGATTATTTGCCCAGTGTGGCAATTATGGGCATTTAACTCCGAATGCGTATAGCATAGTTAATAGGAGAGGCCTACGTCCTGCAGTGGACTAAGTATCATAGGCTGATGCATGCATGTATAATATTATATAATAACCATTTGTATTCTGATTGTATAATAAATAAATAATTAAAGTGTACGCGATCCCATACATTTCGATCAAAAATATTATGTGTTTACGTACACATATCATCTGGATGGCGTACGTTTACCCCACGTGCCTACGTTATTAAGTTTAACAACCCTTTCAGCGCTTTACGGAGTTCGATGACGGATTTTCTGCTACGTGTGGCAGAAAGCTACCACGTAGCCGATTAGTGCGTGCATGCAGGGACAAGCGCAATTTCAATATACTTACGTTACGTATGTGTAATTGTGTATAGTATACAGGGTGTTTGGTCAGCGGTGTCGGACCTTTTAAGGGCTTAAACTACAATCAATTTTCGAATCGATAAATTACCATGCATTTTGTTTGTGCCAACGATAATTAACTGGCGGCAATGTTAAAATTTCAAACAGACGAATACGGGTGCATGAGAGCATGAGGTATTTCTGCAGTGTTATTCACTAAGGAAACCGCCTTGCTAACAGCGCTGTGTCAGCGCTGCGGCAGCGTCGAGCCTAAAGATGGTATTCACTAATGCACTTTAAACGACACTAGCGCTCGGCGACGAATGCGGCGTGAGCTGGGACTACACTGCGTCGAGAGTTACCGCCTACAGTTCGACGACGAGCTGTTCTACGTTAGTGAATACTGTTTTTCGCAGCGCTGCGCTCTACGTCGAAGTAAAGGCTGTCTCGTCGTCGAGCTCGTTGACGAATGCAGTGTCAAATGTATGAATAAGAGAATAGCACAGCTTGTCGGTTCACAACCAAAACTCACTAAGTAATAAAACCTACTTGAAATAAAGCTCGTATCTCAGTTCTGATTCAATGCGGGTATCCGAGGTTGTTCAAGTAGTGAGTAATGACAGTTTTTATAGTGAGTTTTGTTTGACAGCGGAATTTTCATTTAGAAATTTTATAAGTACCTATCTTCTATCAGGCAGAATTATACAAACAGTAACTGTTATTCTAACAATTTCTTCATCGATAATGTATTTAGTCAAATTGGAGTAAATACATACACAAACGAATCCCGTTTAATCGCACCGTACGGTATAGTATGTCAAGGTTTCTCTACTGAAATTAAACTTTAATGTAAATATTGAAGGTTGGTATACAACTTGAAGGTTTATACTTTTATACTGAATATTATCATCGAATCACCATTTGTGTACCGTTAGGAATGAATCTTGATTACAGTTATTGTGTTGCAAGTGGAGATAAACGGTATTAAGTACTATATAGTAGTAGTAGTAGTTGTAGTAGTTGTTAGCTTTCGTAGCCTAGTTGGTAGTTTGGTTGTGATCCTGCCTACAAAGCTGGAGGGCATTATTTGTGTATTTCTTTATTATTACAATTATTTGTTGCTTGGTCATGGCTGTCTTTGTATTTATGTATCTATATGTATCTGTCTATTACGAGTATAAATATCGCCGCCTGGTACCCACATCACAAGCCTTAATTGAGCTTACCGTGGGACTAGGTTGATTTGTGTAAGATTTCCCAAGATATTTATTTATAGTTTGTCAAGGGTTTTATTCACGTGAAGCACAGACAAAGATAATCATACCGTTTCTTTCTTACCCTAATGTTTTCTTGGACAAAAAAGAGATGCATACAGCGATTCGTTCCTTTTGTCACTGCCAAAGGTGGTTTCAACAGACTATAAATAAATAATAAGTAAAGGGACATTTTTACACACATCGTAGGCCCAAGTTACATAAATAAAGGCTGATTTTTCAATCATTAGATAAACCTATTACTATTAAAGGGTGTCCCAAAAACAACGCAAGATTTAAATTTAATGAAAATGCACACTTTTTTTTACCAATTTATATTTTACTCCCTGACGTATAAAGTTCACAGAATAGGGTTAAGTATTATAATAATAAATCACCGTGCAGCCCTGTTGACCTAGTCGAAAAATTGTTTTGTATCCATTTACGTTTTCCCTTCATTTCAGTGAATCCCAAATATTGCGATTTAACATAATTTATTTGTTTTTATGGGGTTATTTATAATTAAAGTTCTATGTCAGCAAGCTCTCGATCACCTATAGTTTGAAGAAGATGATTCCACGCTGCAGCAACGAAATTAAGCCATAGGTATTTATGCAAATTTCACAGAACATTTGAACAAAAGAGTGGTCATCATCATCATCATCATCAGCCTATGTTAGTCCACTGCTGGACGTAGGCCTCTCCTATTAACTATGCGTATAGACGCATTAGGAGGTAAATGCCCATAATAATTAAGCATTATTTTGCCGTGTGGTGACGGCAGTAAGAATACATTTGTCACCACCCCAACTCCTCCTGCGGGTGTCGTAAGAGTCGACTAAGGGATTGAAGTGTCACTGACCATTTTACAAGATTGATGATGGGCAGTAGCGTCATCATAGTGGACACATTACTGCGATCGCCAATCCGCTTGCCCAGCGTGGCGAAAGAGTGGTATGTCACAGTAAAAGCCTTCGAAGTAATTTCTCGGCGTTCTTTACTATACTAAACCCTATTCTTTGTACTTTATGATTAAAGTAAGAAAAAAAAGTAATAAGTATTTTTCATCGATTTAAAATCTTGCGTTACTTTTGGGACACCCTTTAATACTAATTTGGCTCAGGGACCCAAAGAGGGTCTTGGCCTCCGAAACGAGAGCATTCCATCTGTCTCGATCCCGCGCAAGCTCTTGCCAGTTATTGACTTGAAGATATCGCAGATCTGTCTCCACTGTGTAGATAAAACTATCCGGCAGCTAAAATTATCACTATCCATTTCTCAAGTCATTAGACCAAAAAGGATAGAGCTGACATTTATTTGACAAATACCGCTAACTCAGCATTGAAAAATAGTCCCTAAATAAATAAAATTATAATTACTAGAAAATTATTTACAAAGATTTCAGTTCAACATCTACTGTCACTATAAAAGATGAATTCAATATTGCAATAGGAACAACTGCACTAGGAACTGTTCTAAATACAGCATCAGTGACATTTTCTCACCTTCGACCCTTACCCTTCACCCGTTTATTGATTTCTCCAAGCAACAGCATAATGATAGCAGAAGACCAACTTCTAGAAATCCCGACAATTTAGTTTATTGATTAATTTTCCTAGCAGGATGAAAGCAGTAGCTCAATTGCACCGCAAAATAATAAATATTACTCCTACTCAACTTTTAGTACCGTATGTCATCACATCAGTGGCAACACACACTGATCAAAGACTTTCGTCTTCAAACACTGCGGAATATTGGACGAAAAGATGTGTCGTAGCTTCCCGAACACTGTCCAACCGAGTCGGATTCGACTTTTAGGCCACCACAATTGCACATACACTGGACGCGGCGTCTCCCGGCGATCTTCATAAAATCGTCTGTCTATATATATTAGGATTAGGACATCTTACACAAAATCGACCTAGTCCCACGGTAAGCTCAAATAAGGTTTGTGATGTTGTGGGTAGCAGGCGGCGATATATCTAACATATAGATACTTAAATGCATAGACAGCCATGACCAAGAAAAAAATTTTTGTGATAAATAAATACCTACACAAATAATGCCCTCGCTGGGATTCGAACCCAGAACCTCCAGCTTCGTAGGCACTACCAACTAGGCTACGGAGGCTGACAAGATAACCTATAGATACCTACGCGTAGAACTACCATCTCGAAATTCGTAAGAATAAGACAAACTAAAACAAACCCGGACTTCTAGCATAAATCCCATTTTTCCCCGATGAAAGGAGGAAAGGAGGAAAGAAGTAAACATGGCGACCTAATTGAATTGAAACCTATAAATAGTAACCGGTCACTATAATCTCGAAAATTTCCATCTCATATTCAAACGTAACAACAATAACCGTCTGATAGGCCATCACTTAAAACTTGTTGCTAGCCTGTCTCATAACAAGCCTCACAAGCACTCCCTGAGAAACAGCGTAGTCAAGGAGTGGAATCAGTTGCCTGAGGAAGTGGTCTCAGCTCTGAATGTCAACCAGTTTAAAAACCGACTTGAGCTACGAACAAATAAAACATGGAAGCCGCACGCCGTACTAAATTGCCTTTCAGAAACGGTCCTGAATTTTAGTTGACAAAAGTCACCCCCTCTTCAATGCATCACGGCAACGAATTTCAATGTCAACCAATAAAAACTTAAACCGCCATTTAAAAATAGTTGTGATTTGTCCATCAAAGTTTTGATTGGCTCTATAAACATTTGTCAAAGATGTTGCGCCGAAATATGCGCGGTGTTAAGAAAAACGCTATGTCCTGCCCATCTTGGCACAATTGAACAATTGTTTTTGGGGGCATTTTTGATCTAGCGTTAGACGTCCATGTTATACAGTGTGTTACCATGACCCGGGCTTTAGCGAAAATGGGTAATAATACGCGTTACTAGCAATCGTTTTCAATTATTAACATTTGAGAAATAATTAAATTGACCGTACAGTTAATTTTATTTCCTCCGAACGATCAATGTAACGCGTGTACTGCTTAGTTGTCAAACGTTATGAGTGGCTGCGATCTGTCATTGTCAAGTGCAAATTAACGATTCATTTTGAAGTACATTGCTTCTCAATTAACTTTTCTTAGAAAGTTAATTACTTTTAAAATTAGCATTTTGAATCGAATAATGTTCACGGTCTGGCTAAAAATCTGCATCGCATTCCTCGGTTTCAATAAAAGCCAGTCTCATGTTAACACACTGTATTTATGGTCTCAGGACATGACAAACATAACAGAAACACTTGAAAGCAAAGCAATTGGATACAGGCAATAACAGTTGTACAACTGCCTGCCTGCTTAGGAAATAATAATAATAAATAATTGATTTAAGGATGATGTGTCTAGTTTCTGCCATTCTTCACCATGTGTGTAATGTCAATGTACTTTCTCACCCCGTCTCTACAGAATACATGCGGCTACATGTAAAGGGATGTGATCGCGGGGTGAAATTAACGTGGCCACGGGGAGCAATAAACTAGAGGCGTATACTTGGTACGTATCGTGAATTAGTACTATAGTACAGTCACCATAAGATAAATATATTAGATTAGATTCGATTAATTAATTTCTTCTTGAAAATAACATGTTTGTTTACAAATAGCACAAATTCACAAAAAAGATCGTCAAATGTATATCACTACATAGTATAAAATAAAGTCACTTTTTCTGTCCCTATGTCCCTTTGTACGCTTAAATCTTTAAAACTACGCAACGGGTTTTGATGAGATTTTTTTAATAGGTAGAGTAATTCAAGAGGAAGGTTTTTATGTAGGTATAATACCCGTGCGAAGCCGGGGCGGGTCGTCAGTAAAATAATAATATAACAAATTTTAAAATATCAATGCATAATTGAGGAGTGTCTTTTCATAAGGGCTTATTTCCACTCTGTCAACAAGGGTTATTTTTTCTATGTTTTCATAAGAGACATTTATAATCTCTATTGACATAGTGGAAATAAGCCCTTTTGAAAAGACACTCCTGAATTAAATTCACAAAAATATCGTCCAGTGTATAAAAAACAATATATATATCGTGCATTTTGCTTCGGGGAGAGTGTGCTATTAAAGAGCTTCATGATCTTATTCCGCCATCCCAATTTCACCATCGAAATTCTAGACGCACGGCCGGGTTCCATTGATTATTCGCACTAAGCGAATAAATCTACCAAGTATTTGGCAGTACCCAAGGAGTGGATATAGTTGGAGGTAAGGCGTGGAAACTTATTTTGTATCATGTTATAAAGTCAGAAGATAATAAAGACAGTGATATAACGTTTCCGGCTTATAATTAATCATAAATATCCTCAAGTTGACTTTTGGCAATAACATTTTAATAATAATACATTACTTATCAAATTCACAATAGAGTCGCTCAAGTCATCGTAAGAATTAGTAAAGACACAATAGAAAGCGAATTATTAATGACTTACGACATTTATGAAATATTAATATTATCAATGCAAGTTTTATCTAGTAATCGGTTAATCCGAACTAAAGCTTAAAGCAAATAATTAGGTACTCAGCAATATCACTTTTGCGAAATGTTATCTTTAATAACTAGAATGACGTAAACCCTAATTTTACGAATATGGTAGTGATCAAATGTCCTTCCTATGCCTTTTGCTCGTACAAATGAATATCCGTGCATGTATGTAGCCGTGTAATGGTGCGTTCAGACCAAAAGAGCATTCGCTGTTCTATCCCCCGCTCTACGAAATTAACCAATCACGTTTTGTGTAACGATCGAATTTCGTAGAGCGGGGGATAGAACAGCAAATGCTCTTTTGGTCTGAACGCACATTAACAGCAGTAATAATCAAAGATGGGAAAAATGTGCGTCGTTGTTCGCAATATGGACATGACACCTAAGTTGATTGAATAATTAATCATTTTTAGAAAATTACATATTTGACAACGGTAACTATGAAAACCTTTGTAAATAGGTAGTCACCTTAAACAACCGAAATCAAATTTCCAGAAATTATTCGTTTGATTATTCATTTAAACAATTTTGAAGTCATGTCCATCACATTTGTCCGATCCCTGGTAATAATACATTTGTCATCAGTGTCATCACCCCAACCAGGGACCGTTATTTTCTCCAAACAAAAATAACGGTTCTTTTTTTTGTTCTTTTTCGTTCTTCGGTATATAAATTGTAAGTTAATGGAGTAATTTAAACATATGATATTGTAAATTACATAAAATATGGAGCAGTACATAAAGAATAAAACACAATAAAGGCTATTTCGCGGTTTTTATAAAATACTGGTTCCGGTCCCTGACCAACTCTTACCATGGATGCCGTAAGAGTCGACTAAGGGATTGAAGTGTCGCTGACCATTACATTTTTGAAAATTGATGATGGGCAGCAGCGTCATCATAGTGGACAACCCGCTTGCCCAGCGTGGCGAGTATGGGCATTACTAATGCCCATACTCCCATATTTAGTAATAAGAAAAGCCTACATTCAGCAGTGAACTGTAAAGGTACATTTAAACCAAACGAGCATTCGCTCATTCTATCCCCCATTCTACGAAATTCGTTCGTTACACAAAACGTGATTCGTCGAAATTCGTTGATTTCGTAGGGGATAGAATGACCGAATGCTCGTTTGGTCTAAATGCACCTTAATAGGCTGATGCTGTGATGTGATGCCCCGGCGCAATAATTCTTTAAGGAGTTCAAGATCTTGCCCTTGCCATGCTTATACATTCTCCAAGTAGCACAGTTCACGCAAAAAAACCTTCACCTGTTTAAGCGCCAAGGATAGAATGCGAGTTACCTGCGCTGCCATGCTATTATCTTATTCACACATTCGACGCTGTGTTCATCAACGAGCTCGACGTCGAAACAGCCTTCACTTTGACGTCGTGCGCAGCGCTGCGAACGGTATCCACTAACGTAGAACAGCTCGACGTCGAACTGTAGGCAGTGACAGCCGATGACAGCTCGACGCTGTTTAAGCATCTCCAAATCGGTGATTCTTTTCGCTTCTTCTAATAAAAACACATTATGCTCAATCTAGCAGCCATTTTATTTATGCGTCTCGACGATAAAATCCTATCTTTAGGAATAGAGCCTGTGAGCGAGGTTGTGGGCGAGTTCGTCGCTGTTTTTCGTTAGAGAATACGAAGTTCGTACATTAAACGTCAAACTCTTGACGCAGTGTAGTTCCAGCTCACGCCGCATTCGTCGCAGAATAACACTGCAGCAATGAGCATGCGGATCGCCAGGGGCCTATTTCTCGAAAGCTTGTAACTTGTAATACAAGCGGAAGTCCTTATCTAATTAATAGTGTTAAAAAGAGACTCCCACTTGTATTACAAGTTACAAACTTTCGAGAAACGGGCCCCTGGTCGTGAACGAGTACAAATTAACTAAAACGGAACGTTGTATGTTTTACGCGGGACCGGGTGTTTTCAGCCGTCTGCCCAGATACAATAGATGCGGCTTCCACCCCAATAGTAGCTTAAAAAAATGTCTCCATCAGCAAATGTTTTATAATTATGACGAATTCTACCATCGACCTTATACTTTGTGAGATATGCCTAGTATAATTGCATTGCGGGTGATTTCATTTTCTATTTATTTATTTCTGATATAGAGATATAACAGAAATAAATAAATTAATCTTTTAACTGGCATCATTGTCTAATGATGTTAATTGTATGTATGTAATTTATGTAACATTACTTCCGATGTGTGACTATTGTTATCAAATAAACAATTAATTTAATTTCATTGTTATATTGTACAGTTCTGCAAAAATGCGACCATTTAAATTAGACAGTTGAAACGCTCGTAATGAGTATAATGACGTAGAAGCTAGTTTATACGACATTATAGCGTTTATGGGTAACACGACACCAAACGCGTGTTATCTAAGCTAATAACCTATACAGTGAGTGTATTTCATACGGACGTGTAGGTAATTTATACGGTTATAGCATTCGATCATAAGAATCGTATGGGATAACTTGGTTAAATTGTGAAAATAGATTTACACCAAACGAGCGAATGTTCATTCTATCCCCCACTCTACGAAATCAACGAATTTCGACGAATCACGTTTTGTGTAACGATCGAATTTCGTAGAGTAGGGGTTAGAATAGCTCGTTTGGTCTGAATGCACCTATAGTAATCGTTATTAAACTATACGCCCTTAGGAAATACACACGATGTATTTGTATAGGTAGATGTGTGTTAATTACATGCAGGCTTTTATGGAAACCGAGAAGTGAGATACAGATTTTTAGACAAACCGTGTGCATTATTTGATTAAAAATTCAAATTTTTTAATAATTAATTCTGTAATAAAAGTTCATCTAGGAACAATGTACTTCAAAATGAATAATTTAATTAATTAATTAGCGCTTGACAATGAGAGTCCGCAGCTACTCGCAGCGTTTGACAACTAAGCAGGACAACGACGCGTTACATTGATCTTTTGGAAAAATAATAATTTTACAGTTAATTCAAATATTTGTCAACTCTTAATACTGAAAAACTATTGCCAGTAAATGCATATTATTACCCATTTTCGTAAAAAATGGTGGGCTGAGAGCTCAGTCGTCTACCTTCGTTACATAAAATAGTAAAAGCCTCTGGGTCATGGTAACGCACTCTATAGATAAATGAATAGGTATCAGTTACATACCTACTTATGGTGGAAGTGCGTCGCTGAATGATACAGTTTCTATGCGCTTGCGCAACTTGCACTTGCACGAGGAATGCCGGCTGTTACCACATCTACATTTGTTATACATTCAATAAAACATACGTGGAAAATACTTGAATTTATTAAAACTACACAACTTGCAACTTAATGGAAATATAATATCTAGCTAATGTAAAGTTTTATTATCAAGTGGATAAATACTTACGTACTGTACCTAAATCAGGGTTTATCAACAACTTATGTAGGTACGAAATATTATTTAATCTTCACAAGTGCTTTACGGTGAAGGAAAACATCGTGAGGAAACGTGCACCTGCGAAGAAATTCGGTTCACTATTGGGATGCATACTAACGAATGTAATAATATAGTTACGCATAATCTCTTCTAAAATTAATTCACTTATCATGTATGCAGACTATCTACTTCACTAGCTATTGTAAGTTAGGAAGAGCGATGCTTCTTAATACAAGTATCTTTATTACTTAAAAAGAGGCATCGGCACAGACATAAAAATGTTACTGTAAGCTACGAATTAAATAATTTTCATTTTCATTTCTACATAGTATAAAACGAAGGCGCTTTATCTCTCCCTATATCCCTAATTCCTTATTGTATGCTGAAATCTTCAAAGATACGAGACGGATTTCGATGCAATATTATATTGATTTATTATCACTCGTATTTTAACGACAAACCGGTCTTAATCGCGTAAACTTGCGTTTAATTTTATCCTGACGTTTCACTGTCACCCGTGGTCGCAGGCAGACTTATAATATTTTTATTACATTTTTTTTATAGATAGAATTAAGAATAAGAATAAGAAAAAGAATTTTTTATTTGCCTTAAATAGAAAATATACAATATACAAATACGAATGAAAAGAGAAAAAAAAAAGATAAAATAAAAAGAAAAAACAGTCACTACAATAAACGTTAAAAACAAAAAAAAAAAAAACAAACTTAAATATAGGCAAATGGGTCCCAGTTTCAGCATGTGCCAAGCTATGCAGCCCAGCGCTGGTTTTCAAACTGGTCCCTAAAGACTGGTCGCTACGCTGTCAGAGTTTATAAAAGCTGTTTCTGTGCAACCTTTACTAAAAGTGTATGGTGTGTTTGTGTGCTTAATGATTGTGCAGAGTTGTGTTTTTGTCTGTGTTTGTGTGCGTGTGTAGTTTATTTGTTTAGTGCGGATATTTTATTAGAGAGGGGGCAGTTTCGCTGCGTATTTAGGAAGTGAGCTCGAGTGAATCGTCTAAATGTGCTCAAAGACATAGGCTCCCGCAAAGGCGGTGGTAGGTCATTCCAAATTTTTGCCGCAGCATATTTGAAACCCCCTCTAAAAAATGCAGTCTTGTGTCGAGGAATTGTGAGTTTAGTGCATCTTCTTAGTTGTTTTGAGCGCATATCCTGATTCCATTTCAGTTTCTCAAATAAATAGCAGGGTTTCTGAAGTTCCATTATTTTCCGAACTGTGGTTGCCAAGTGGAAGCGTCTTCTATTGTCCATGTTGAGGATTTTGCCATCATTGAGGTACGGCGTAATGTGAGCTCGTTTAGGCACGTCAAAGCAAAACCGTATGCAGGCATTTTGCACCCTCTGTATGCACTTCTTGGTTATGGACAAGAGTCTAGATCCGTATACAATATCGGCATAATTTAATTGTGAAAGTACCAAAGATTTAGTATAATCAGTATTGATATTGTACCCGCGCGAAGTCGGGCGACGCAAATCGTCGCTAGTATTTAATAAAAAAACGAACAATACCTACCGATTTAGCTTTTATCCATTATTCATACCTAGATTTTTATTTAGGGTGTCTAACCCTTGTTGTTGTTGTTTTTCTGGTCATTTTTTCCGCAACTCGACATCTACGTGCCTATTTTGCGTAGTCTTAACGCTGGTCCGGTACTTGTTAGGGACTTCACATACACCCTTGAATTTCTTGGTATACCTTCTGGTCGCATAATCTTTTTCAGGCTATTCTATTTTGGCATACTTTTCTTCGCATAATTTGTATTAGCATAAATGTACTGTCGCATAGTAATTATTTTGGCATACTACTTTGTTCGCATATTAAAGTTTTGTAATAATTTAACTTGGACTAATTTATATTTGCCTAATGTATACTACGCATATTACTGTTTGGACTAATAGTTATTAGCCATATATATTTCGGAAACCATAATTTTAGACCCTTATTTGAATAAAACACTTTTTTTTGTGTAAAATCAATTTTAAATCAATTAACATGCTTTATACATATTGAGTATTTTACATATTTTAGAATGTTCTTTTATTCTGTTGCGGGTCTCTTGAATCTAAAATATTAAAATGCGTTACTATCTAATATCAAAGTATAGATAAATTAGGTTAGGTTAGTGCGTTGTCCAGGCGCGAAGCGCCTAAACTACGCAGAATAGGGGGTCTGCGTCGCAGACCCCCGTCGACCTCACTATTGTTCCCATATATATTATATAAGTAGATTATACACACTTGATTTGCCATGTTGAAACAATCGGTTTTCCTTAATCGCTTACATTTTTATATTACTCACAGTCACTTTTATTTAAAAAACTAAATGTGAATCTACCGTCATTCTCCGTATACAGTAGAACGCCTGGATGCTTAGACAAGTTGCCAATCGCTAACGCTTAATCATCAATCGTAAACGAAAGGCAGCTAACTGTAATAGCATGTCAATTGGCCACTGGCAAACTATTTGTCCCAAGGATACGCAATTATTATGGGGATAGAACGCTGAAAAAGCGTATTCCATACTTACTAAATAGCTTGCCTGAAGCCATCAGACATGAACAAAATTATAATAAATTCAGGAGACTGCTAAAGAAGCATTACTTGATTGCGAAGTAATGCTTCTTTAGTGGTAGTTATTATTAATTACAATCAGTTCGAATAAAACCCTGTCAAAACAATTACTTAAGAGACTGCCGCTCCCACAGTCAAACTGTTGTAACAGTTTTGTGGGACGATATTGTATTTTTTTAATTAAAATTGTGTCAAGTAATTCAATAAAATAAATAAATAATCATGCCAGTTGGTAGTCTAATTTTAGGATTAACTATTTGTATGCATCGTGAAATGATGCGTAATAATTATTATGCAATTTTGTATTTATACTGTGTGATATTAGTTATTATGACGGGTATGCCTTTAATGTGTATGCTTTTAAATATTATGCGTAAAAAAACTATGCATATATATGATTCGTCTTGTCAATATTTCGGCTAGAAGAGATTATGCGTAACTATATTATTACATTCGTTAGTATGCATCCCAATAGTGAACCGTATTGTTCGTTTTTTTATTAAATACTAGCGACGATTTGCGTCGCCCGACTTCGCGCGGGTACAATATCAATACTGATACTAAATCTTTGGTACTTTCACAATTAAATTATGCCGATATTGTATGCGGACCTAGACTCTTGTCCATAACCAAGAAGTGCATACAGAGGGTGCAAAATGCCTGCATACGGTTTTGCTTTGACGTTCCTAAACGAGCTCACATTACGCCGTACCTCAATGATGGCAAAATCCTCAACATGGACAATAGAAGACGCTTCCACTTGGCAACCACAGTTCGGAAAATAATGGAACTTCAGAAACCCTGCTATTTATTTGAGAAACTGAAATGGAATCAGGATATGCGCTCAAAACAACTAAGAAGATGCACTAAACTCACAATTCCTCGACACAAGACTGCATTTTTTAGAGGGGGTTTCAAATATGCTGCGGCAAAAATTTGGAATGACCTACCACCGCCTTTGCGGGAGCCTATGTCTTTGAGCACATTTAGACGATTCACTCGAGCTCACTTCCTAAATACGCAGCGAAACTGCCCCCTCTCTAATAAAATATCCGCACTAAACAAATAAACTACACACGCACACAAACACAGACAAAAACACAACTCTGCACAATCATTAAGCACACAAACACACCATACACTTTTAGTAAAGGTTGCACAGAAACAGCTTTTATAAACTCTGACAGCGTAGCGACCAGTCTTTAGGGACCAGTTTGAAAACCAGCGCTGGGCTGCATAGCTTGGCACATGCTGAAACTGGGACCCATTTGCCTATATTTAAGTTTGTTTTTTTTTTTTTTTGTTTTTAACGTTTATTGTAGTGACTGTTTTTTCTTTTTATTTTATCTTTTTTTTTTCTCTTTTCATTCGTATTTGTATATTGTATATTTTCTATTTAAGGCAAATAAATAATTCTTTTTCTTATTCTTATTCTTAATTCTATCTATAAAAAAAAAATTAATAAAAATATTATAAGTCTGCCTGCGACCGCGGGTGAAAGTGAAACGTCATGCCCGAAACGTCAGGATAAAATTAAACGCAAGTTTACGCGATTAAGACCGGTTTGTCGTTAAAATACGAGTAATAATAAATCAATATAATATTGCATCGAAATCCGTCTCGTATCTTTGAAGATTTCAGCATACAATAAGGAATTAGGGATATAGGGAGAGATAAAGCGCCTTCGTTTTATACTATGTAGAAATGAAATTGAAAATTATTTAATTCGTAGCTTACAGTAACATTTTTATGTCTGTGCCGATGCCTCTTTTTAAGTAATAAAGATACTTGTATTAAGAAGCATCGCTCTTCCTAACTTACAATAGCTAGTGAAGTAGATAGTCTGCATACATGATAAGTGAATTAATTTTCTAAAAAATTAAAAGAAAATACCGACAAAATCAAATTACAATTCTTACAAAAAATCCAAGTAAATAAACACTCAGCCACGTTAAGAGACGCTCGTTTTAAATTTACACCATGTACAAATTCCATCTTGTAAGGTGTATGTACATAATTTAATACTTACATACATATAAGACAGTTTGTAAATTAGGTACTATGCATTTTTATTACACGTACAAGTTATGATCGCCATGAAATTCAGAGATAAGGGGTGTTGCGCAAGAACATTTTATAGCCCGACTATTCGGAAGGCTGCCATAAAACTACCTATCAATAAAACTATGGTTTTAGTTTCTTGTGTCAAGGTTTCAACGTGGTAAATAGAATAGGGGGCTACCACGATCGAATAATGCGATTCAGTTTAGGACCTAATCTGAATCGCGATGTGTCCGTTCCATAGAATGACTGTCAAACACTGACAAGCAGAACCTAAACTGGATCTCTATCGTGCTACTGGTCACTTTTACTTGCATAAAAGTTAGAACCTGACGGCTACAACGATAAACAATTAAATATGGAATCATTGTAAGCCTACGCGGGTGGACTACGACGAGTAGTTAAAATAAATTATTTAACTTACAGAACTTCTATTTAGTAAATTGAAAAGAACTTAAAAGAGTAGGTCATTTGGCAGTACTCAAACGTTACGTCACTTTTGAGAATTTCATATAAAATTCCATACTGGTGATCGTTTTGACAGTTAGAAAAAAGGTGCTGATTTGACTTGCTAGTCATCATGCCTATTGCTGGAAATTAATCAAGTAAAAATCTTTGCGACGTTGTTACTAAATCACTCCACATATGATTCATATGTGAGTGATTTAGATGAAAGTAGATGCCCTTACCAGGATTTAATCCCGGGACCTTCAGCGTCCTAGGCTCTATCAATCTGAGCTTTAGGTACTACCCCGAACACCGAAATTCGTAAATTTCAGGGATTTGTCTCTGTCACTTCCACGAAGGCGTCATTAGAGTGACGGAGAAAAATCCGCCAAATTTACGAACTTCGGTGTCCGCGGTAGAGCCCCTGGCTCCTCAATTAATGTCACTTAAGTACTGTCCAAAGAAAAACAAACAAAAATATTTGATATTATGCAATTATTGAATGCACTTGACTCTGCAAATCGCCTCGTGGATTGAAACCAGATTGAGTCATTGGAGACAATGCATTTCGCTGACTTAAATCTACACGTGGAGTGTCACATTTCTATGCCAGCTGCGAGACAAGTGTCGCGGTATGATTCCGTGCCCTCGATCGAGATAGGTCGTCGGGTGTCCAGCTTTAACACGGACAGGTCGTGATTAGGGTGGCCAACCGTACTATATTATATAGTATTGTGCTATTTCGACTCTCTGTTAAATCTACACGTGGAGTGTCACATTTCTATGCCAGCTGCGAGACAAGTGTCGCGGTATGATTCCGTGCCCTCGATCGAGGTAGGTCGTCGGGTGTCCAGCTTTAAGACGGACAGGTCGTGATTAGGGTTACCAATCGTAGCATATTATATAGTATTGTGCTATATTTCGACTCTCTGTTAAATCTACACGTGGAGTGTCACATTTCTATGCCAGCTGCGAGACAAGTGTCGCGGTATGATTCCGTGCCCTCGATCGAGATAGGTCGTCGGGTGTCCAGCTTTAAGACGGACATGTCATGATGTCACGACCAATTTTGAGTAAATAACAATTTTGGTAATTGAATATAAGATACGTAGTTTCTTATCTAAGAAAAAACTTCTCGGCTCGGTGATATAAGGTTAAAACTAGAGGTCGATTTTGTTTTATATTTTGATATTGTTTATGATCATTCTAAAGTGCTCATTGTTAAGCCTATACCTAAATAAATATTTAATCATTTGATTTGATTCAGCCATCGAGTGGGTATCTTAAAAAATATTGGTCGAGATTTCGAGAGTCTTCCGATCACACTCGAAA
>JALPQI010002681.1:0-79862 GCA_025490895.1 Thaumatotibia leucotreta
GTCTCAATATTGGCACGACAGTTAAACAACAACTTTGCCCCCTTGTATAATAAATAACTATTCCTTCTTAGGGCATTTCTCAGAGCGTGAATGGACATCTCATTCATCTGGTCACGTTTTTTTGGATGTGGCTGAATGATTCGAGGTTGGCTTTGGTTGTCTTATAGAGAAATGGGTGCTGTATCTGACGACCAAAAATGATACCAAAAGATGTAGCCACTTCCAAAAAAACCCAAATTATTGACGAACTGCGTATAAATAGTGGAGTCATTTTCGGTTATTTTGTAGCAGACGCATGTTTGTTTGCTATTCTGGCATAATAGTCTCGTTCGCTTTTATAAAACGGAAATGGTGGTGAACAATAATAACGCGTAAAAAATCGCATAGAAAGACCCTCCGTGAACTTCGAAATCCGCTTTCGAGGATTTCTCTGTCTGTCTCTATTGAAGTTCATTGGACGGACACAAATCTACGAAATTAAAAAAAAATCGCCGTTGTAGGCCAGTGTGGATATAAATTATGATTTTCATCAAATACCACTGAATCAGTAGGTGGTGTATTTGAAACTAGCTTCTGCCCGCGACTGCGTCTGGTTAGATGAATAATAACTGTCGTTTGCCTTTTTACGGGGCTCAAGCTGCAAGCATACCAATTATCGTCTAAATTGGGTCAGCGGTTTAAGTGTAAAGGATAACAAACAGTCAAACAAAGTGCTTTCGTATTAATAACATTAGTAACGATAGTGACATTTCCAAACTAAAATAACTAGATTAACTAGTCCACCATCAATACTTTAACTTATACCAGTAGAATCAGAAAAAAATGTAAACTTACTTAAAAACTTAATTTTTACGCACGTTTAGAACACAATTTAGGTTTTATTACGAACTTCAAATTTTAAACCTTAAGTTCAAATTCAGGTTTAGTTAAAATAATTTATATTTATTAGTATTAACGTAAAAATATACAGTGTGTTTCCATGACCCGGGCTTTTACGAAAATGGGTAATAATAAGCATTACTAGCAATCGTTTTCAAGTATTAATATTTGACAAATAATTCAATTGACCGTACAATTAATTTTATTTCCTCCGAACGATCAATGTAACGCGTGTACTGCTTAGTTGTTAAACGTTATGAGTGGCTGCGATCTGTCATTGTCAAGTGGGTTCGATTCATTTTGAAGTACATTGCTTCCCAATTAACTTTTCTTAGAAAGTTAATTACTTTTAAAATTAGCATTTTGAATCGAATAATGTTCACGGTTTGGCTAGAAATCTGCATCGCATGCCTCGGTTTCGATAAAAGCCAGTATCACAGACACACACTGTATATGCGAATGTGTTTCACGATATCTACGGACAAATAAAACATGGAAGCCGCACGCCATATTAAATTGCCTTTCAAAAACGGTCCTGAATTTTATTTGACAACTGTCACCCGCTCTTCAACGCATCACAGTAATGAATGTCAATATCAACCTATAAAAACATAAACCGCCATTTAAAAATAGTTGTGATTGGTCCATCAAAGTTTTGATTGGCTATATCCTTTAAACATTTGTCAAATCAAAAATGTTGCGCCGAAATATGCGCGGTGTTAAGAAAAGCGCTATGTCCTGCCCATCTTGGCACAATTGAACAATTGCTTTTGGGGGCATTTTTGAGCTGGCGTTAGACGTCCATGTTATATGTATATGGTCGCAGCACGATATGTATCAAAGACGTCAAATACTATGGAATGGCAGCCACATTTGTTTGCATTTATTTTTAGATTCTACTGACTACTGACAATTGATATTATAAGTATTGTTGACTGTTACCAAGTTTGTTTATAAACGCATTGACCTGCCCCATCGCAATATTTACAACAGCAGTTATGCAGATCGTAAAATGACGCAAGCGGCGACGTTCGATTGTTTCTCGAGTCGGAACGATGACCGCTGATGACGTCAGCAGCCGCACCTGATGCATCTAAATTATAAACTTCAGTGTCTATGGTATAAATTAAATCTTGTACAGTCACCATCAAAAGTATCTTAAACCACAAAGGTCGAAAAAATATGTGACGTGCTATTATGTTTGCTGATTGTGGATTGTATGAAAGAGATGCCTGAAGTTCAATACCTTACTTAGATTACATAATCTATTTAAGTAAGGTATTGAACTTCAGGCAAATCATCATCGACATCGATTGTGTTATACAAATTGTATTGTTGTTAATGTTTCCAATACTTACATATAATTATGTTTCCAATTTGTGCCGCTTTGACGCTAGCTGTAAGGTGCATGTTGAAATTTGTATTAAATAAATCAATATCGCTCGCTGCCATCTCACCTCCCCATGGTGGCAGAAAAAGAATCAAAAACTCTCATTCCCGCGGCCCATCCGCGAATCCGCAATTTCAAGAGTTTGTCTCTGTCATTCTAATGACGCCTTCGTCAGAGTGACAGAGACAAAACCCCAAAACCTTAGTGATATAAGATACTATTGACGGTAATGCCCGGCCACGACATTGGTCTAAGGCGACCAGCGGCGAGCGAATCCATAAGTGGGACCGGGATGCCGATATGGGTGCGAGAGGGAGCACCATACGTTTTCCGCTAAGCCGGTCTCCTTAGACCGATGCATGTCGTGGCCGCGGCGTAACTCTACTCATTTATTCATTCCCTATTCCATCATCGGTTTATTTACGCTGATTACGGATTTAGCAAATGACTTCAATTGATATGGTGTAAAATGCGATATATATGTTTCCCACAATGTTGTAACTAGGGGTCGGAACTATGGGTGCAAAACTTTATCAAAACTTCTCAAGTGGACTTGACATACATAGCACATACATCCATAAAATATACCTACATGTCTACACACCCACACATTGTAAATTGAAGATTCCGAGATAGGGAATAAAATTGGATACAGATTTTTCAATAATATTCGTATTTTTCTTGGCTAAAGTGTTCCCATATGTCAATTTTAAAGTTTTGTTAAAGTTTTCCGACCCCTAGTTGTAACGGATGTGCTTACCATAGAAAAAATCAACTGCGAAAGACTGTCACGGGATCTATAAGTTTGTTTATCTATTCTTGTACCATACTAAAACCAAACAATCGTCAATTGCCTATAACCAATTTGCATGCCCCCGATCCTTGATCTAACATGCTGTAAATCACGTGTGACGCTGTGAACAGAGGACCTATAGAACCACGATTGTCGCGTTGCCTCCTTGTCACACTTACGTACGAGTTTACAAGTGCGAGAGAGGTAACACGTCGTCCGTGGTCGCGGTAGACCTCTGTGTATGCACAGCCCACGGCGTTCCCACACCTCGTTTAATTAGCATAAACCGAAAAACGATGTTTCACGCAATTATACGACTAATTCGCATTGAATTTTAAGCACCCGTAGGTTGGTGATATCTGCCTATTTTCTTGTAAAATGTATTCGACGGTTCTTTTGAAAATTCGCTGTCTTTGTTATGCCCGGATGACGACATTAGCGACTTTAGGGCAATCGCACCATGGACAATAGGACTCTATGAAGAACTTCAAAAAAATTCTGTTAATTACAAGTATTATAAGTATTTGTCACTGTGATATTATGTGGCTCGTAGAAGGAGACAAACTACAAATAAAGTAAAGGTGCATTCAGACCAAACGAGTATTCGCTATTCTATCCCCCACTCTACGAAATCAACGAATCACATTTTGTGTAACGATCGAATTTCGTAGAGTAGGGGGTTAGAATAGCGAATGCTCGTTTGGTCTGAATGCACCTTAATACTAGTATAGGTAATGTAAGTTTTTATGAATAAAAGAGTAAGAACCTTTGTTATGTCAGTCCTTACATGTATGAATATTTGACTCAGCTAGGTCAACTTGGTAATTATCAATAAATAAAATATGCAATTTTACTTTTGCACGATACCTAATTCAAAATTGGATGGATTACCTACAATTTTGTTTTACGATCCGTATTTTTTAAGCTATTTACCATCGCATATATTTACCAATACCTATGACAAGTACAACAAACCAAGTATTTAGGTAGGTACCTACCTACATCTTTGTATTTGTCAAAATACATACATGATGTAAAATATAGGTATTTAACGATTTAGTTTACATACACTTGTTCAAATACGAATTTAAAGCGAACAAGTACTTAAGGCCGAGCCACACCAAATGCTCGAGCAGCACGTTCACGTGCGCGTGTGAATGGCAGCTTTGTGCCATCTACTATGACTTTTCATACTCTACAACCCTAAGGTGCATTTAGACCAAACGTGCATTTGCTCCTTATATCCCCCACTCTACGAAATCAACGAATTTCGACGAATCACGTTTTGTGTAACAAACAAATGTCGTAGAGTGGGGAATAGAATGAGCGAATGCTCGTTTGGTCTAAATGCACCTTTACATCGCGTACGCGCACGAATCCGCTGTGTCTCGGCCTTTACAGTACTTAAAAATAGGTACATAGTGTATACATTATACATCTGTTTCAATAAGGACAGATCGACGCAGAATCGAGAGTTTAGGTACGTATATACGTTCTGTGGCCTCATTTGAGTTTAAATGGAATTCCAATGTCGTTTGAAATAAAAGGTTTGAATATGATTTACGTTAATTTGGTGGCCTAAATATTTCGCTCTATTTAGAATACTACGTACAGTCGGGGAATTTAAATTCCTACCCACCTAAGGATCAATATCGTATAGCAAACAGTCATCATAAGAGCTATCTCCTTTAATTAGAGTTCGAGGCCAGAGAAACTACGACAGATGCGTTACTGTCAAATCTGTCAAAGTCTCTTATGTCATTGTCAAATAAAGTTTTCAGGTTTCGACAACCTTTTTGTCATAATTTTTTTTATTTAAAATAATTCGTAATAAAAAATTACATACCCCTGTAATGTTTGTACACCTTTTTGTTTAATATGGCTGTCACAACTAGGATTTTATTAAAAACACGTAAATACCTAAAAACTTTTGTTTTCTCTAAACTAACATTGATATGACAGAATTTTATGGTAAAGAACCTAAAATGATAAAAGCCGACGTTAAAAGCCTATTTTAAAAAGAAGTTGAATTACCAGTGAACAAAAACGACAGCGTGCCATATTTATTAAGACAGTATGGTTATTCGTTATTACTACGAGAGCCCCTGCCTTATCACGGGTTAAAATTATGGGAAATAAAGTTAAAGTGAAATGAGAGCATTTTTTGTATGCATTTTTATTTGTCTTCTTTATCACTTATCCTCCTGAGTCCTGGTTAAAAAAATCGAGTGGCCTCCCATACTTTATGACACCATCAGTGTTGAGTCCTGAACTTACTGTCGCTTATATTAAAATTTAAAATGAGTTTGTCAGATTTTTGTTGGAACAAAGTTGGTTATATAATCTAAGAGGTATATTTGAAGCATTTTTTAATTTAATTACACATTTAAATAATAATAATTTTCATAAAGGCCTCTCGGCTTTTATGTGACTAAGATTATAATAATAATTATTATTATTATTTGTTTGTCTTTGCCATATCTCGGGACCATGGGGTCCCGGGCCTTTGGGAGGCATGCGTGGAGCGCATGCAACAGCATGCAACAGCGCAGAGGCCCTTTAAGACAATTAATATAAAGCAAAGGATACACGTGGCGGATACCATCCCCGAGCGCACAATATGATACGTCCGGAGATGGTCCCCGCCAGGTGCAAAGACTATTGCAGTGCAGCACTGTGACTGCGATGGGAACTAAGGTCTTGGACTATGGTTGGTATAATGGATGGACTGGATACTGGGTTATGGGAGGAGACTAGCGGACACCTGCCGTGACAATCAGTCTCAAAATTGTAAAAAGGCAGGTGGTGACTCGCCAACTCATTTAGTGGGCCCTACAAACGGCCGCACGCACAGTGCGACAATAGCGCAACACTTCAGAGTGGCTTTGAGGTTGTCGAGAGGTGAGACTGCGGTAGCCAGATCCCGGTAATCCGTTCAAGGGCCGCCGGCGTTATGACATTTTACACTTCCAACCTAGAGCATAGGTCCCGCTCTTGCGAATCCACTCTGGCCGGCCGGTCAAGGCAAGCACAGAGGCGAGGGCCATATAAAAGAGCCCTCTGGAATAGGGGTCCGCGGTGTCGCCACTCACCGTCAGCTCGCCACAAGCTGCCCCCGCGGGGTTATTATTATTATTATTATTATTATTTATTATAGGCGAGCAGCTTTTAGCTGATGTGCCTATGTCACACAGTGTCCAAAAAAAAAAGTTAATATATAGTTCAAGTTGGTAAATTTCACAAAAGTCACTTCACATCACAGAGCTCGAATAAATTATTAGTCCAATTTATTGTCCAAAAGCCATTTGACAAGTCGGTTTTTTAATTATGTACCTACAGTATATTTTTTTAATCTGGCGAATATGTGTCATTTTGTATGAAATCCGGTGTATCTTTGAAAAATAAAATTGTACGAATACGAAATGTGAACATAAAGCACGCTATAAAGTATTATTTTGCAATTTCCTAAACGTATGCAGAAATAGGGTTTTAATTTATGTGTAGTTAAATTTCTGTACCAAATGTTATTAACACCTGAGGTGATACAAGCGCAATACGAACTTTGTTACTAAAAATTGCGGATAATTAAATTTTATTAAAATATCTTATATTTACGTGAAAGTAAGTAAATATTATTGTTTCTATACATCAAAGAATTAAAATTACCAATAAATAAGATATATCAACGCCTGTTTTAAAAAAATAAGGATTTACTAATGGAAGAACATTTCATTACTGTGGCAATATTTTCGTAGTTTCTTTGGCCTCGAACTCATAAAGTTAGAATCCGCGCCTAGCGCTTAATAGAGAAAGGAAGCGTGTGAAAGGGAAGCCACCAGTCAATATGACTATTGCATGAGTGCAAAAGAGATAGAAAACAATCCCAAAAGCGTGCCCACTTTCGAAGTGACATATCAGCCGTATCAGCCTTCTCGACTGAGACTGCTATTTAAAAGTGATTTTATATTTAATTCTAGTAAGAAGTAAATTTACACAAATAATTAAAGCGATATGGTATCGTATAGTGTATAGGATTGCCCTGTTACCCAAAGAAGATATGACGGCAAACACTCGTTTCACAGGCAAATATGATTTGCCGGTAGATTGTTTTCAAGCGATATTTTTTTTTTTTTTTATACCACGTCGGTGGCAAACAAGCATACGGCCCGCCTGATGGAAAGCAGTCACCGTAGCCTATGGGCGCCTGCAACCTCAGGGTGTCACATGCGCGTTGCCGACCCAATAAAAATAACGTTGGCACAACAAATAAGTGGCTCCACTCCACCTGATCGTAAGTGAAAAGTAGAGCCCAAATCGCGGCGGCAACGAACAGGAGACAATTAGTAACCTGTTAGTTGCCACCGCCTTGCTGGCCCGCTAGATGCTGGCTAGATTTTGTCGATTTAGTTGCATAAATTGTGTAAGTTATCACTTTCTAGCATTAATTGTTAGTTATCCTATCACTGTACGCTAATTTAATATCACAATATTTAATATTAAAGGATATTTTGTGTAAAAATATAAATGGTCACGCTACGCTAGAGCTTGATTAAATGTTGAACTACCAATATCGATATTCGTTCGATAAACTTACCTAATCAGTCTATTACATTACGATGACGTCATAGTCCCAGATTTAAAATACGAATGTGTATTTAACAAACTTGAAGGACCTTACTATATATTGATTTAAACTTTCACGATTATCACTCATATTTTAAAGACAAACGGGTCTTAATCGCGTAAATTTACGTTTAATTATATCCTGACGTTTCGGGCATGACGGGGTTGAGTTCGAAAAACCCGCGCAGCTCGAAGGTGTTGATACATTCTCTCGCCAGTCTGCCTGCGACCACGGGTGTAACGTCATACCCGAAACGTCAGGATATAATTAAACGTAAGACCCGCCGTTTTACTCGATTAAGACCCGTTTGTCTTTAAAATATGACCTTACTATGTTTTGTGGGATTTTTTTGGAAAATGCGATTTTTATTATTTCTGTTAAATTTAAGGGATACCTACGCGAGATAATAAGTTCACACACGTTTGCAATTTGTAATTTGACACCCTCAATTCACATTATAGTATAAAACTTATAGCAAAAAAACCGGCTAAGTGCGAGTCGGACTCGCGCGCGAAGGGTTCCGTACCATTATCATTAAAAAATACAGTTAAATCAACCTATCTCAAAAACTATAAGAGATAATTTAATCAAACCAAAAATCATTGATAGAGCTTATTAATATGCATAACATATTTTTTTTCCAGAATTGTATACCACGTCGTTTAAAAAATAGAGGGGGCGACACATTTTTCAGACTTTGACAGCTGATATCTCGAAAACGGTTCGCTTACATAAAAATGTGATATATAAACCTACCTACATATCATTTTCAAAGACCTTTCTATTGATACCTCACACGCTTATATACATCTAAAAAAAAATTCTATCCCTCAGTTACATGTATGGAGGGCCCCAACCCCAATTATTTTTTTTACAATATAGTATCATAATTTTGTAGCGGTCCATACAGCACATATTCTTACCAAATTTCATTTCTACAGCATTTATAGTTTCCGAGTAAATCGGCTGTGACAGACGGACATGACGAATCTATAAGGGCCCCCTCTCACCTAGCGTCTCCCGAACGTCGACGCCTCACCAACGCCCGCGCGGCGTCGACGCCGCGCTCCTGCGTCTAGGCTGCGCCTGTCGAACGTCAACGTCGCATTGACGTCCGCGCGGCGTCGGCGCCGCGTTAGCGCCGCGCCTCCTCGACGTTAATGGCGGCTGTCGAGCGTCGAAGCGCCTTGTCGGCGCCCACGCAGCGGCTCTCCCCCCGCACCCTGCCCGCTTCAATAGTAACGTTAACAGCAGTGTTTCTTCATCGGAATCCATGACTTTATTTGATAATCGAACAAATTTTGAACAGTAAGGTACGTGTATCCTATTTGGTGCCTTTCAACTGATATTATTGAGACGCGGTGGGTTGCGTGCTCTGTCCGCCGCAGTGACGCTGCGTGGGCGCCGACAAGACGCTTCGACGCTCGACAGCCGCCATTAACGTCGAGGAGGCGGATTTCAAAGTTCGCGGTAGGGCCGCTGGTGCCGATATATAGGCTGAAAGCAAAATGTTCGTCGATAAACTAACATAATTGACTAAAGTGATAATTCAATAAAAACATAACGGACGTTCTTTATTCATAACATATATTATTCATAACAAGAACACTATTTTATCTCATTCAATCTTATTTAATCAATCACTTGACCAGGATGTTTATTAAAAAAAATAAGTTTTCAACGCAACAAATTAACACAATAGTCATAAAAAATTCAATTAAAAACACGTGTATCCACCAAGATCGCGAATGACCACGCCACAAATGTAATCTTCCGGTTTGAGACCTGGAAAATGCTGTAGATGTCTAGTCAAGATTTAATTACTGACGGGCGAAGTGATGTCGTGCTGCTTTATGAGCCTCGGTCAATGCAATTTTTTTCGCAGGCCGCCTATGATGAAAATCCATTGCATGTAGGCAATTCCTTATTGTTCTAGGGTGAACGTCAAACATTTCTGCAAACCGTCCTGTTGTCGTAGAGCCATCCAAATTATATTGACGTCGCATTAATCGGCGTTGGTCTTCGGCTAATGCTAGCGGGCGATGGTTATTTTGCCTTTTTTTTTTGTTACAAAATAATATTGTGAGTGTCATAATCAACCGTCTTGCGGTATACAATATGTGCTTACAATCTAAATAACATAAAAATAAAAAGCAAATATCATTAATTAAAAAAAAAAATTGAGTAAAATACCCACTTAAATTACGTATTTCACAAATTGATTTATACAACAACATAAAATTAAATAAATTTCTAAAATAAAATTATTATTTATATATTACTACAATTACATTTACATTTATATATTACTACAATTACATTTACAAAATAATAATTATTAGGTCATTTACATGTCAACTACTTATTGATTTTATTTTTAAGAAAAAACTATCTAATGTATAAAAACATTCAGCCAGCAGAAAGGTTCTAAGTTTATGTAAGAACATATTTAATGGAAGTTCTGTCCATGGGATAGGAAGTCAATTATAAATTTGGACAGCCATATGGTAACAATTTTTTTTATTTACTTCCAATCTGCTTTTGGGGACCATTAGAGCTTTGTGTGTGACTTTTCTTTTGCCAATGTTACACTTTTGTGTGAAGAGCTCCAAATTACATTTGACAAATTTACAAATTTCATAAATATAGACGCATGGAACTGTTAGGATCCTATATTCCCTAAAAAGCGGTTCACATGAATCTGTCCATTTTATCCCCGCTATAGCCCTTACACACTTTTTTTGGGATATAAAAACTCGTTTTAAATTTGTAGAATTTCCCCATAATACTATTCCATAACGAAAAGCATAGGCTACATAGCTATGATAAACTAGCAGCGCAGTTTTATTCGAAGTGATCGCTTTTAGTTTTTTAATTGCATAGATTAATTTATTCATTTTTGTCGAGACTATGTCAACATGTTGCTTCCAATTCAAAAATTGATCTATAACAATGCCTAATGCCTTTGATCAATAAGGTTTCCTTCAGCATTGTATCGCCGTACCCAACGGCGAGCAGTGTTCCTAATCACATTTAACCAACGTGTTATTTCATGAATTCCTACTCCTTCCTGGTGTAACTCTAATATTTGCGCTCACAATAATTTCGCTTTTGAAAATTATATCACAATTTTATCGACTGACACTGACAGCATCTGCTATGTGTTTAAGTAATTATTTATTAGAAAAGGAAATAACTTCGTAAAGAGGTTCTATGTGACGTGCAGTGACACTGACAAATAATGGGTATTGACACATCAATACTAAAATTAAAATTTCAACCTTAATGCATCGTGAATGCCGGGTCCATATTGGCACTTATACAATTTTTTCTTCGAATATTTTTACTAATACCGTTTTTTACTCATAATCATCATTACTCCGAAAATTTTATCTCATACTTTTTTTCTTACTAAAAATTATACTTCTACCTACAATGTTCATAACGATTTTTATTTCGAAATTTTATCCTCCTAAAGTCGTCAAGTAGATTAATCTATACTCATAAAGTTATTTGAAATAAATTGTTTATTTATAAACATTTTCCCATTAGGTTCACTCTGTTGTGGTATAATTTCGAGTTGTTCGAATATTATTCGAGCATAATTTCGATGCTCCTATTTATGATGAGGCATAATCTGGATGTGCATAAAAAGTATCAGCATAGTTTGTTTTAGCATAACAGAGAAGGAATAATTACAACCTCTCAATATAATCGAGGTAGTAGTAATATTCTGTACGTTACTTACTGTGTTACTGAGCTGAGTACTTTCTAGGTTGCTAAAAAAAAAATTATCTCGAAGACTAAGGCGGGCCGCCTTAGTCTTCTAACCTATCCTATCCGAGTCGGATCTGCCCCGGAAGGTTTTGTTCGCTCGCTTCGCTCGCTCACTGCAGAAATTTTCACCCTCACAGCAAATTCTGCCTGACGAAAAAGGCAAGTTTCGAACATGTGGCTACATGCCCAAAAAAAAATGCAAATCTGATTTCTGTCTTATAACACTCGGCGTAAATAATGATATGCCAAGATAGTTTCGGACAAAATAATATTAGAAATATTGTTATTTAAGCCAAGTGATGTTTCTGTCTCATTAAGTTGATGCCAAAATAGATTATACCAAGTCTGTTATGTCCTAAGCGTTTCGGACAAAAAAAGTTTAGAGGGAACCCGTTTAGTACAGTACCTACTCTGCTACAAACTGATTTGTGCCGGTAGCTAGTTTACAGTAATAGTACGATTTATATTTAATTAAACAAAAATAATTCATACATAAAACCAGTACAGATAAAAATAAATACCTATAACATTAGAATATATAGCATAAAATAAGTATAATGAAAAATTATACAGGGTGGTTCAAACCTTGACGTCAAAAAATTTTTTTTAGGTTCCCTACGTCATGGGCTATCAGAATATACCCTATGTATGTTAGCCGATTTTTTGGAGTTTTCGAGTTATGAATTTTTTTTAATTTTTTTTTGCGAAATTTCTGGAATGAAGAAATTTATTGATAAAAAAAAACCATTGGGTTTTTTCAATATTTTCTTTTTGTAAAAGTATTACTACAAATAAAGCATTTACTGACAAAAAAATTAGCGTCCTCACTTTGATACAAGTAGGATAAAAAATACCAAATTCAAAATTTTACGCTAAAAACGCATCAAAATAGCATTAATGTACGTAAATAAAAAAAATAAAACATATCCCAAGGATTTTTGATAATCTAAAGACTGCCCTAGATCTTAAACCTTCGTAAGTGCAAAAAAAAGTGATACTTAATAATAAGGATTTTTCGGAGTAGTTGGTGAAATAAACTTAAAAAAAGCTTCTAAATTTTTAATTTAAAAATAAAGTAATATTTCGTCTGTTTTATTGTTCTTATCAATATACAAAGACAGAAAATAACACGAAAACTCAATTTGTGTAGTTATTCAAGTCATTTTTTACTACTTTAAAATTTCACGCTTTTTTAAGTTTATTTGACTGACTACTCCGAAAAATCCTCATTATTAAGTATCACTTTTTTTTGCTTTTACGAAGGCTCAAGGTCTAGGGCGGCCTTTAGAATACGAAAAATCCTTGGGATATATTTTATTTTTTTATTTACGTACATTAATGCTATTTTGATGCGTTTTTAGCGTAAAATTTTGAATTAGATATTTTTTATCCTACTTGTATCAAAGTGAGGACGCTAATTTTTTTGTGAGTAAATGCTTTATTTGTAGTAATACTTTTACAATAAATAAATTAATTAAAAAATTAAAAAACACGACTGCCGTTTTAAGCGAACTGAAAAGTAACAAATAATTCCCTTTTCAGGTTAATTCTTGTTAGCTTATCTATACATAATAATAGGCGCTTGTCTTATTACTTACTATATTTTGTTTCAATTGCAGTCGGGGAACCTCCATATATTTATATTTTCCGCAATGAAAGGTTCCCCGACTGCAATCGAAACAAAATATAGTAAGTAATAAGACAAGCGCCTATTATTATGTATAGATAAGCTAACAAGAATTAACCTGAAAAGGGAATTATTTGTTACTTTTCAGTTCGCTTAAAACGGCAGTCGTGTTTTTTAATTTTTTAATTAATTTATTTATTTGAAACCTTTTAGTGAATCTGGAGATTCCTTAAAGTTGGTTAGAATTTCAAAAACCGATTTCGCAGAGGGCTTAAGCTTCACCCCGGGGGCCCGAGAAGTTCCCATCCCGCTAATTTTGGGCGAATCCGAAGGGCACGCCACGTTAGGGCCGGAACATTACTGGAACGAGTTTAAATTTATGTTGAGCGAGTCCGAAGGGCGAGCTTCAGGGTCGGAAGCCGAAAACTGAGCTCGCGGAGGCCCCGACCTTCACTTCGAGAGCCCAAGCACGTAACTTGCAAATTTAAATCGACACCGAAGGCCGAGCTGCGAGAAAATTGAACTAGGATGCTTCTTCAAATACCCCAGCATTTAAAAAACCGACATCCGCGTAGGGCCTAAGGTACGACGAGCGAGCCCACATGGTACAACCGTCCCTCCCAACTAATTTAATAATCGAACCGGAGGGCCAAGCATGCAACGGTTCGCTTCGAACTCCAACGAAGACTTAACGCCGAGTTTCGCGTAGAGCCAAAATCGGCACTCAGAGGCGCGCTAGTTCGCGAGGCGGAAGGCCGAGCCCCCAGCCCGGACCACCGGGGTCAGAGGCACAGACTGGAGCGTAACTATTGGGGTGCTTCAAGCGCAAGCCGGATGGTCGGAGTCCCGACGTGCGAGCCCAAGCGGTACAACCGTCTTTCTTAACTGCCTTAACAATCGAAGCCAGAGCCCAGCGCTACCACACTACGTGATGAAATAGTGTAACATGAAAACGAATCGGAGATCTGCAGACCCGACGATCGTTTCCACAACCTGCGAAGGCTGTAAACCGTGCTCCGCGTAAGGCCGAAGGCCCGAAGTGTCTTGCAAGCTACCAGAGCCCAGCGCTCCTTCGTTTTACAATGGAAAAGTAGCATTAGAACGAATCTCAGGGCCGCAGGCCCAAAAAATCTTTTTGAGAAAATGCGGAGGCTGAAAATGCATAGGGCCGAAGGCCTGGAGTGCGGCCACCCAGCGCGCTTGCCTGCGAGCTGCGTGAGACTCAAGTTTCCAGGCCAACCTGCCTTCATTCATTCCAACTCCCCTGCGCAAATGTTAAGCGCAAATCTGACCCTGATCTGATCAAAAACCAAGGCAGAACGTTCAAAACCTTGCCCCCCCCTTTAGTGTTCCTCTCCAGCACCATATGTCTGACTATGCTCGTTTTCTAGTAACGATGACGTTGTTGTACCTATCGTTTGCTTAATTACTAATTTGACATTTAACAAAAATTGCAGGCTCATATTTTGGATGAAAAAACCGACCCATATTAAAAGTCTCTTATCTCGCAAACTACGTAAGTACATATTATTAATATATTTCAAGATATTAATTATTAAGATATCATAATTATTGTTAAGATATTTCAAGTTTCAAATTTTATGCGCATGTTACAACACGTATAGCAATTTTATTTGGCTACAATTGCTATTGTGATTGTATTTTAGGGACATTCCTGCTATGCTATTCTCTTATTCACACATTCGACGCTGCGTTCGTCAACGAGCTCGACGTCGAGACAGCCTTGTCTAAAATCCTAGCTGTTTGATTTGACATTAGGAATCGAGGCTGTGAGCGAGGTTGTGGGCGAGTTCGTCGCTGTTTTTCGTTAGAGAATACGAAGTACGTACATTAAACGTCAAACTCTCGACGCAGTGTAGTTCCAGCTCACGCCGCATTCGTCGCCGAGCACTAGTGTCGTTTAAAGTACATTTAGTGAATACCATTTTTAGGCTCGACGCTGCCGCAGCGATGACACAGCGCTGACAGCAAGGCGGTTTCCTTAGTGAATAACACTGCTGATATGCGAACCATATCGTACGTTATTTTGACAACCTCCGTAGCCTAGTTGGTAGTGACACTGCCTACGAAGGTGGAGGTTCCGGGTTCGAATCCCGGCGAGAGCATTATTTGTGTATTTATGTATATACTAATATTTATAATATTTGTTCCTTGGTCATGGCTGTCTATGTAATTAAGTATCTATTATATATATCGTCGCCTGGTACCCACATCACAAGCCTTAATTGAGCTTATCGTGGGACTAGGTTGATTTGTGTAAGATGTCCCAAGATATTTATTATTTAGATATTTATTTATATTTTTGATATTGTATTTTGGCCATTCTCGGCAACGCTGGCCTAATACTTGTTGAAAACTTCTAATACATCCTTGAATTTCTTCGCAGATGTATGCAAGTTCCCTCACTATGTTTTCCTTCACCGTAAAGCACTTTTTGTACAGTACTGGACTAAATGTTAAGTTCACACCACGATTTTGATACGAAATCGACTGTTTGGACTATCATTTTTCCAGCATTCAAGTCGACACTTATTTCCAACTAATATAATTAGGACTGATTATTGAGCTATTTCTTATTAATTAACCGTTACTTTCGAACAGTTCAGACAACTGAGGCAGCTGTGGCAGCTTTTGGTAGTCATGTCATCATCAAAATATGACAACTTCACTTGCCTATGAATTATTATCGGATCCAATGTATAAAATTGTTCAGATTTTATGGGAAATTAATATTAACTAGCTCTTGAAATTTTACTGCTAACACTGAAAAAAAAAAATATCGCCCGAAAGTCTATTTTGTATCGCAATCATGGAGTGCACTTAAACGACATATCGTATATAAGTTTTATTTGAAAAAAGTTCGTTTATACTACATTCCATGGAGTATGGGACGGGTGCTAGTGTGGGATGCAACATGTGTAGACACACTAGCCCCGTCACATCTCCCTCGGACATCCATAAGGGCAGCAGCAGCAGCAGAGGCGGCCGAAAGTGCTAAGGTAGGAAAATACAGTGGTCTCGGCGCTGACTATAATTTTATCCCTTTCGGCGTCGAGACCCTGGGTCCGTGGGGCTCTGGTGCTTTGAGTCTCTTTAAACAACTTTCAAAGAGACTCAAAGATACCACAGGTGACCCAAGAGCTGGCAGCTACCTCGCTCAACAAATTAGCCTCGCGATCCAGCGGGGTAATGCTGCCAGCATCTTTGGTACCATGCCGCGGGGGCCGTTTTTAGATTTAGATTTAGTTTAGTATATATTTATTTATAGTGTAGTTTGATAATATTATAGTTTTAATTTTGTATATTTTTGTCGTTTGTGGACAGTTGAATTAGGAGATACATGTATACCTTTTAACAGCACCTGTAACCTGACCCTATTCATACGCAAATAAATGATTTATGATTTGAAAAACTCATCGGTTACGAGCCGGGGATTGAACCCACGACCGCTGCGTAGCAGCCGTGCAATTTACCCCTTGACCACAAGCGCGTACATACAATGTATCTGTTTCATACACACTTAGCGTTCAAGAAGATGTGTCAAGGGTGACAGTCCTGTCACGGCTCAGGCATTGAAGAAAAACTTCAATAGTGCGATGTAGAACATTTCGAGTTTTCTCTTCAAACATATACTTAAACATATAACTTGTATATATATTTGCAATCGGCATACAAAATGCTTTAATTTAATACCGAAATCATAGCATTTAGATGACACATTATTCTTTGCGCTTTAATTGTATTTTAATGAACCTGGCTTTTCTAGAATAAGTAACAAACATATAAGTTATATACATATTCGTAATCGTTGTTTAAAGCTCTTCATTTTGATACCAAACTCGATAGATTTCTTTCATATTTATTTTTTTTGGTTAGATAATATTGAATTTTAAGGCCGCCATATTGTTTTTAACGTGACGTCACATATCCTATGTTACCCGCGACGTCACGAGGATTCTAATGATACCTTACACCATTAAAAACGGTTAAGCGGTCGCGAAGATCTGCGCGTTTAAAGAAAATATGAAACATACATAGTGGCTGAACACATATACTCTCCTTTTGGCAGTCGTGTAATAATAAATTTCTTCATTCCAGAATTTCTCAAAAAAAATTTTTCAAAAATTCATAACTCGAAAACTACAAAAAATCGGCTAACATACATGGGGTATATTCTGATAGCTCATGACGTGAGGAATCTAAAAAAAATTTTTTGACGTCAAGGTTTGGACCACCCTGTATAAACATAAAAGTTAGTACTAAAAATATGTATGAAAAACAATATTATGAACATAAATAATTCTATGTGATGATAATTATGAACAAAGATTATTCTAAATACCGATCATTATGAAGTTAAATTGTATAAGAAAAATTTTCGGAGTTCCAATAATCTAAGTTGCAATTTTATAAATACTTTGGCGCACCCTTGAATGCCTAACAACATTTATACGAAATGGGTAGGAAATTAAATTCCCTGACTGTACATACTAATTGACATGATACGAGATCAGTGTATACCTATCTTAATTTTTTTATTTCTAGTATTCCTCATCTTAATTAATACCTTGGAAAATAAATTACGTACTTATTCGTTTCTTCATAATAAAAATGTGCTTAATTTAAATAAAAATACTAGAAATATATGTAGCTTTCCGTTTCCTCGCGCGTAATAAAATAATATTTCTAATTTACTGTTTTTTCCAAATAAAGCTAATGAAGATCATCTACATGAACATAAATGAATAGGTGCTGTGCTAGGGCTTGCAATTCCGGAATTTTTGTATGGATAATATCGGAATTTCGATATTGCTCATTTATCGCAGGTTTACCTGAAGTATTGAATCAAAGACTAATTTGTCGAGATTCCGTAACCGTACAGCTTTTTCTCCTGTCAGCACCCAACGGGACACACGATAAATCATTATCTACTTATCGCGCGACAAACGCTCTTTTCGCGTTAAGAATAGAGTTTATCGAGACGGGCAATGGGCCCGATACACCTCGCTTGGGTTTCCTATGCTATTAATTCAGCTACAATGGCAGGTTTATGACAATTTTCTAATAATTGGCACTTATGATGCCGTGATTAATTCCCCGCAGTTACTCTACACTATAATCTCCAGTTCAGTGAGTGTAGTTAATCCTTTACTAGTGTTTTTTTATACATCGTGTATCGCGTTGGATACAAATATTTATTTTAAATAGTATGTGTATGAAAGACTATCACGACGGTGGCAAATAAACTCTTAAACTTGCTTTTTAAAATCAGGCCTAACCAAAGTAGGTATATATTTTATATAAGTAGATTTCTTGTTACCCTACAATACGTACCTACACCATTCGTAAGTAGAATCCAAAAAAAGTGTAAGCAAACCTAATAATCTGCATTATTTCATAATCACGCAATTTTAGAACACAATCTTGGTTTTATCACCAACTTTAAACCTTAAACCTGAAGTTCACAAACATTTTTTGTCAACATTATTTATACTTATTAGTATACAGGGTGGAACGGAACGACGATCTATCCCGCTACCGGCCGAGTCTACCAACCATTACGACGAACTTTCAGTATGGGGCCAACATCGACATATCTTTAAAAAAAATTAACCCCTCATACAAAGTCACTGATTAGTTAAAGCTCAATAGTATGGAAAAGTCAAAATTCCATGTACCTACCTACGTTTTCGATGTTGGTCCCATACTGAAAGTTCATCGTAATGGTTGGTAGACTCGGTCGGTAGCGGGAAAGATCGTCGTTCCGTTCCACCCCGTATATTAACGTAAAAAAACATCCGACGTGTTTCACGATATGTGTCAAAGACGTCAGATACTATAGAAAGTCAGCCATATTTGTTTATATTTTTTAGATTCTACTGACGATTAGAAGGTATACATGGACTATGCCCATCCAAGGAAACCTGATTACCTTTCCACAAATAATGAAAATCAAACAAACGCAATAGACTCTGTAATCAGATATTTTAATTAGCAAAGGAAAACATAGATCTTTAAAAGTTTGATATGTAATGGAGAACCTTACCTTCGGAATTTAAATTATCAATTCACCAAAAACGTGAACCTATAAACGGTTTCAAAATAACGAAATGAGATTTGAAATTGGAATCGATATGAACGATGTTTTTTCCTAGTGCTTAAAGGCATTGATGCTGCGCATTCAGCCAGCGTCCGTTGACTCGATATGGAGAAAGTTGTTAATTAAAGAACGCGGTGATTGCCGCCCGATTGTGTAACCGAACGCAACAGATCAACCATGTGGCTGCACAGGGAAATACCTTGGCCAAGGAAAGTTGCACGTAATATTTCGTGTTGGGTGCCAGTTTAAAAAAAAACAAAGATGTCTATTGATTTAAATGGACAATTGGACATCGAGCATGAAAGTTGTGACCGTGTTTTAACACTTTCGTTTGGCAAATTTTGCGAGGAATTTTCACAGTGTTGATTATGGTTTATTTGTTAACGAGTCAAGACAGCTTTTACAAAATGTGACCGTGTACCTATTAAATATCATCACCTGAATATGTATTCATCCAACAACCTAATACCTATTCTGTCCAACAATCTTTAGCAACCTTTAAAAATTTAGGCGCAAATAGCTGGATGCTAAGCCAAGTTGCCAATCGCTAACGCTTATTAGCGTATCGTAGTTTTCCCTCTCTGTCACTCTTATGGCAAAGACAGTTAGCTGCCTTTCGTTTACGATAGACGATTTAGCGTTAGCGATTGGCAACTTGTCTAAGCACCCTGGATATCCCATAGAAATCATATTTTAACGACAACGGGTCTTAATCGCGTTAACTTACGTTTAATTTCATCGTTTAATTAAACGTGGGTTTACGCGATTAAGACCCGTTTGTCGTTAAAATATGAGTGATAATCGTGAAAATTTAAATCTCCCGTAGAAAATTTTAATTTTCCTCCCTTTACCTAGCTAAAACGTGCCATCTTTGACCGTGACTAGTGAGGCTTGTCAAGCTTACAAGTGCTTTAAAAAAAGCTGATTTTAAAAACCATTCCTGCTTCTAACTACAGATCCTAAAGGTGCATTTAGACCAAACGAGCATTCGCTCATTCTTACGAAATTCGTTCGTTACACAAAACGTGATTCTTCGAAATTAATTGATTTCGTAGAGTGGGGGATATGGGAATGAGCGAATGCTCGTTTGGTCTAAATGCACCTTAATAAGAACATGCAGTTCGTATACTTGGCTTATTCCATTTGCACAATTGCAAATACCCATAAATATCAATCTAGAATGAGACCCTGGACCGCCGGTTAAGAATGTTATTAACGATGTAACCGATACAGCAAATATAACCATAAGGTATAGTTTAATGTGTCAGCTGCTCTGGCCTGGTTATAAACGTGATTGATGAAGAAGTGACACTATGACCGATGTAATCGATTAATCGATCGAGAGAGACGGTAATATTACATTAACGCTGCTATACGGTTGCTATCAACCATGTCACCCTAACGTATAAGGACAATCGCGAATCGAGATTGCTTAGCTACTTGCCATTTTTCGTAATTTAGTTGTAGGTACAATGATAGATTATTTTGGTTCATATTATTGGATTTGTAACGAAGTTTCATATTCTAATCGAAGACCGGGAAGTGGGTCAAATAAGGATTCTAAGATTTTCTTACATACATAATTAGTTATAAGTGAAGCTAATAAAAGCGTGAAAGCACATTGAATACCTTACCTATACGCATTAAAAAGTAAAATATATCACAACTTTTCTTCACAGGCGTTTCTAAATAACTAACGCAATAAATCTGTAACAAAACTGCCTTTCAAATTGTATTAAAACTTCGTCCAATTTATTACCCGTGACAAACGCCCCATAAAATATATTTAATTTGATTGAACTAATTATCTTCACGACTTGAAAAATAAACAGCAATTGTATTGACCAAGAGTGTTCGTGCAAAAAATGAGGTCTCAACTCAACGTAACAGAAAGTAATTTAGCAGATCGCGGTCTCGAGATTTGACGAGACATTTCAGACAATGTGTGAAGTTGCCTACTAGTTATAATAAAAAAAAGTGTGAAGAAACCTGCGACCATATATAACATGGACGTTAATGCCAGCTCAAAAATGCCCCCAAACACAATCGTTCAATTGTGCCAAGATAGGCAGGACATAGTGCTTTTGTTAACACAATTTCGGCGCAACATCTTTGACAAATGTTTACAGAATATAGCCAATCAAAACTTTGATAGACCAATCACAAGTTTTTTAACCGGTGGTTTAAGTTTTTATAGGTTGATATTGAAATTTATTGACGTGATGCATTGAAGAGGGGGTGACACTTGTCAACTAAAATTCGGGATCGTTTTTGAAAGGCAATTTAGTATGGCGTGTGGCTTCCATGTTCTATTTGTTCGCAGGGAGAAACATAATACGACAAGTAACATATTCATTGCTTTTCAGATCGGTTTTAAGTAGCCAATTCTACACTAACGCACGCACGGTATCTGAAAGAGAATTATGGAAGACTAATAAAATAAAATAACTAATGAACCTAATCTGAAATTAAAGACATCATTAATAGAGGCAATTTATTTCGTCTCATTTATGGTGGATTATAGGTATCTAATTTAAATTAATTATACAGAGTTTCGACACACTTTTTCAATACTTAACTTAACGTATCGATAGTAATCTGAATGCAAAAAAAGACAAAAACTTGTTTTGGTTTACTCAAATTTGAATGATTAGTTGTGAAAATCAGTATTCTTATGTTTTTTTTAATATACACATACATACATACATACTACACGCCTGTATTCCCAATAGGGGTCAGAGCACACGAAACTAATAATAAATAAATAAATAAATATCTTGGGACATCTTACAGAAATCAACCTAGTCCCAAGGTAAGCTCAATTAAGGCTTGTGTTGTGGGTACCAGGCGACGATATATATAATAGATAGATACGTATAGATACTTAGATACATACACAGGCATGACCAAGGAACAAAAATTTGTGATAAATAAATACACCTATACCTAATATAATACCTTACAAATAATGTACTTCATATTTGAAAATAAATCATCAAACTACAGGAAAATTCACTAGCAGTATCTGTCATGCTTTTGAAAAAGAATCCGCTTCGGAGTATGAAAAATTTAAAATGAAAAAATGTTACTTATTAGTTATTACACTTTTACGAATACTCAGAAAAGTTAAATAATTTAAAAATAACCAATATGTTATTTTCATCAGCTTCTAATGCTAATAGAAGAGCTTCTTCCTCATCAGGTGACATACACATGTTGCTGTGATGGTTGCAGTTGATCATCTACTTTAATATGTTATCTAGGTATCTGAAGCATGATTTTGACGCAGTGTATTTTAAGCTCCGGTTTGGAAGGTTTGCGTCAAAAAAGATTCGCGTGAAGCACGTCACTGCGATTTCGTCAGCGTATTTTAAGCAGCGGTTTGGGGAGCATGCGTCAAACGCATACGACGCGTCACTGCGATTCCGTAGCGTGGTCGCACCTTTAAACCCCATTTAGACAATGCCAGAAGTTGCATATAGTATGAGATCGCAACACTTGTATTTGATCGACATTTGAATTCATTGTATGAACACCATAAGTCTATATGGCTATGACTAGGTAGGTATCCATAGCAATTGACGTCATTTGACACATATCATGAAACTCATTCGCAGATACATTTTTAAGGACAAACATGAACTATCATTGCCAGAGAGCATCACTTAGTATAATATGTAGTTGTAGGTCATGTACAGTCAAGGGCATAAATATGTAGGTATACACTTTTTTATCTTATGCCGTAAAAATAAGGTGCAAAAGTGTATATATATTTTTGCCCTTGACTGTACCGACGTTATTTTTTTCTTATGAAGTTATATCTTGATCAAAACAATACTACGTTGAGATGAGAGTAAAACTTAACCTGTGTGGGTACATTGACGTTCCATATTTGAATAATAATATAAATGCCATGTAAATGATGTACACTACTGCATACAACAGCGGCCTTAGCACATCTTGTATATTACAGCAACTTGCAGCTACCCGTTTCTTTTTGATCAATACAATCGAAAAGAGACGGGTAGCTGCGAGTTGCTGTCAAACACAAGTTGTGCTTGTGGGGCAGGCCTACTACCGCGAAAATCGAAATATATAAATTTCGAGGATTTTTCTGTCACTTCAACGAAGGCGTCATTAGATTGAGAGAGACAAATCCTCGAAATTTGCGTTTTTCGTAATTCGCGGTAGGGCAGGTTACTCAAGTTTTTCACCTATAACACCTACTTATTCCATATTTTTCCTCGTATATATATCACATACTCATCCTCTTTGAATACGGCGTACTCATGCGCAGCCCGGGGCACCAGAGCGCACCTTTCGGCTCAATGATTGGCTGTCACGGCGTCATTAACTAGTACAGTTTTAATTGTCCGCCATTATGCCGCCGGCTGACCCGCGATAATTAGAGCTTGTAACCATAAGTTATGACGTGCATGCGAGTAGTACGCGTAGTCTTAGTGTGACACGTGTGGTGATGTTATTGCATCTTGTCAGGCGCGGATCCAGGACTTCGTTTAGCATGCTTAGCACATGATTGGAGCGACAGTATGTCGCTGCGAGATAGATTTCCCGTCGTTTACTAACTATATTAATAAAAGAGGGACGGATAGTCTATCTCGCGGCGACATATTGTCGCGCCAATCATGTGCTAAGCGGGCACGGGGAGGAATCGCCCTATGATATTAAGGTGTCTAAGAGCACCTATTTGCACTAATGCTTTAACTCGCTCTTCGAGTTCGTATCGCAACTCACGCCACTCGCATTTTTTTTACTCTTATAATTAGGGTTAGGAATTTTGGTGGCTTTTGGTGAACAGAGAATGATGGAGTCATTGCTTAAATATTTTATGATTCATTGAATAATTAATTTGTCAATACTAGTTTAAATTTAAAATCTCTTAAACAGGGTTCCGCCCATTTTAAGTTTTAATTAATTTCACCTTTATTATTTGACTACCTGAGAAATCAAATACAGTAAAATATTGTAATGTTTCTTCTGATTATTATATGGCATATTTTAGGGAAAACTGGAACCTAGAAAATGATTTCTTTAATAAGTCCAGCTTGATTCGAATACTATTTGGTTATTATTTTATAAGTTTGTAATTTCAGGTCTAAATATTTGTGACACCGACTCCACTGCTCCCTTTTCAATCAATGCCACCAAAATCCTAACCCTACTTTTAATACATGCATGCATAAAATACTATTCAAATAAAACTATTTTGAACCGTTTTTGAATAACTACGAAACCCACCCCTTAGCATGGCCCGACATGGTCTTGGCCGGTTTTATTTAGTGATTCCATAGACTAGAATATAATTCAGTCATTAAAGCAAGCAAGAATCCGAAACGAAGAAGCGAATGTTTCTGACTAGGCATACCGGTACCGACCATACCGTGGTTTTATCATCCATTGAGTCGCCGAATGAGAAATTTTCGAGTCAAAAAGTATGATGTCATATTAGAGTAATAGATGAAGTCGGCTAAAAAGTGAAATTCCCTAAGGAGTAATAGAAATGTCAGTACGTCATTTTTGTAAGTGTGATCAAAAACTTTGTATGCATCACGGTCGGTAAGCGAATCCTACGGCGTCGGGCTTCTAACACTCTCGTTAGTAAATCCGTACTTACCTCCCATGATGCACAATGTACTATTATGTTTACGTAATAAGATAAAGCAAGTTTGTCGTAGGCCACCTGACTACGTAGGAAACATATGCCTTAACCTAGCCCTTGACGGCCCCCGACCCCGCGGCAGACCAAAGAAGCGATGGCTAGAAGTCGTAAAGGCTGACATGAGTGTGAATGGGCTTACAGTAGAAGATGCCCAGGATCGAACAAAGTGGAGGCAATGTAGCAGGAAGGAAAGCGGACCCTGGCAAAGGCCGGGATAACGCTAGGTAGAAGAAGAAGAATAAGATAAAGCAAGTAATGTAGCCTCCAAACCCTTCCGGACATAGTCAAACCAGGCCGCATTCGCGTACAGATCGGTAATTACCAGTTAATAACGCCGATTTACCGGCAGATGGAGTTTCTTGCGAGGAATGCTACTGAGAAAAAATGCTGCGCGGGCACCGTGGAGACTCGAAAGCGGAAAATGCGATATGATGTACTGTACACACGGTTTATTAGTGTGCCGAGGGACCTGGAGTGCAATTTTTAATTTCACCGATGATATTGAGATCACTGGTGACTAAAATTATCACCTGTGATTTGAAGTCACTGTTTTCCAAATGTCGTATTTTTGATTCCCACACGTTCTTTACCAACATACAGAAATTGTACAATGTCAGCCATAGACAATTATCCTGTTACGTTCCTTTTCGCGCAGATGTAGTAGTGTTGCCCTTAGTATCAGTTTTTATTTTTCATACTACCTATAACTCACATTAGGTTCTGTCAACATTTTATCTGTGTCTGTCAAAGTGGTCGAACGTAAAACGGAGTGTCAATGTCATTTGAAAAGAAAGCCATCTTTTAAGAACTAAATTTTTAAATAAAAGATGGCTGATGACACTAAGTCAACTGTCAAAAATAGTCACACGGTGATTTCAAATCGAGTATAGGTGAAAAACTTAAGAAAGTCACCTGTTGTACGTGTGAGTGACGTATTCGAATAGAGAACACATATTTGAAATTAGTAACACAAACAAAACAAATGCCTATTCGAACACGTCACTCACACATACAACAGGTGACTTTATTAAGTTTTTCACCTATAGGACTATTTAATTTTATTTACAAAACTGTGCTTAAGGTGCATTTAGACCAAAAGAGTATTCGCTCATTCTATCCCCCACTCTACAAAATCAACGAATTTCGACGAATCACGTTTTGTGTAACGAACGATTTTTTTATAAAAAAGAGTGACTTTCTTTTTGTACCTATCTCATAACAACATTTCCGGAACACTTCCAAATCTTCCAACTGCACACTTGCACAGTAAGTAATAAATAATCAGATTATACCCGCTTGCACCAAATTCACACAATAAAGACCAACTCTAATTACTGAAAACAGAAACAAATGCCTCCTGACCTTGTTTCTCATAAACAGTTAATAATTAAAAGTACCATTCTTTTGTTAAACTTGAACTTTGAAAGTCAGCATAATGCCATTATTACTGACACTATGACTTTACCGGTCCTGACACCAGTCCAATATAAAGTGATCCATGATTACTAATAGATAGTCATTGTGGCAATCTTTGGGAGAGGCTTATGTTCAGCAGCGGACTACTTTCGGCTGATATAATGATGATGATGATGATACCAACGGAGGATTATGGCAACTAGCAACACTTACGCTGGTTAGTTGGTAGCGATGGGAATATGTGCGCAAACGCAGGTCGCCGAACACGATTAGCAATGTAAATCAGGTTTTTATCGCACAATAGATCATGAGTGCACAGGTGATTAGATTATTATAATAATTTGACGTATTTAGGCCATTTAGTTCCAGTGTTATTGTAGAACACAGATTAGGTATCTCAGGTTATTAGTGTGTTTTCTGATTGCGTTATACAGGGTACTTGTTAATAACCCGCATAATTTTAAGTACTTTGTACCAAATGAAGATAAAATGATATGAAATTACGAAATTAAGAAAATATCACAGAATTTTTTTGCATTTTTACAGAAATTTCTGTCTTCGAATATAAACAGGGTCGCGTTTTATAAAGTTACAATTTTTCTGTTTGCCTCTCTTTCTAGCCAAATATGCGTGCGTTATATATGCGCACCTCGTTTTTAAATAAAAATTATTTCACACAACGTATTCCATAATTAAACCAGATAAACGACTACATTATTTCAAAATGAAATGTTTTCTGTTAATTATGTCACTACCTACAAGTTGAGCATCTGTGGAAAACGAGAACGAGAAATAACATTGACGTGCAAAAACATCAGCATTTGCAATTAAAATAATTAATTGTAGGTTATAAACTTATAAATATTACGTAGATTTAACTAGATACGTCATATATGACATAATTGGCTTACTTAATACTGTAATTAAAATTATTAACCTGCTAACATCCTTAACATGATGTCAGTTTTAAATGCTTCATCATCAATTCATCATCATCATGATATCAGCCGAAAGACGTCCACTGCTGAACATAGGCTCCTCCAAAGATTGCCACAATGACCGGTCCTGTGCCATCCGCATCCAGCGGACTCCTGCAACCTTCACCAGGTCATCAGTCCACCTTAGATTTTCTTTAAATTCTAAAATGTGATTTTTACGATAATGAAACGCAATCTTTTAGAGATAAAATTATTAGGCAAATAAATATTTGCGTTGATAACAATAAAGGGGGCGTGGCATTGGTAGTAAAATACATGCTTCTAGTAATATCAGTTCGTTTATTTTCGGCAATACTCGCTTAAATCACAAAATTATCACAACCCCACACGTTAAATTATTCAGTTGATAAGCCGTTGATAAGATACAAAAGGTACCCAATTATGATTCGCTAGAACGTACAGTAATTTACATAATTATGAAATCATCTTGACCAATTTACAACATTATTGACCACACAAGTCCACAACTCGACTTCATGAAATTCGAAAAGATAATTAACATTAATTTTTAAATGTTCTCCTTTAACTGTAACAACTTGCAAACACGTAAACAAATTACAAAATAAGCAGACAGTAAATAACCCGTTTGATGTTTATAAAAAAAACTTAATTTAAAGAACCCATTGTTCGAGACTCCGTTTAATATTAATGTCACTTTGATAGCCTCATTGTCTCAGCACACAGTTTACATTCTAAATATGCCGAATTTGCTTTCCCTGAACGGAGCATTCAAAGCGGCGGACAAACTTAGACCTATGACTTTTCTAGTGTCTTTTGGTGCGACTATCCCATCGTCCCATAATCGAGCTGTACTGTAATATGGCCGGCCTTCCTTCTCGAACTTTTCTTCCAACGGTGCTCTAACTTTCCTGTCATCTTCCTCTGACCACTGTTTACCTTCTCGCTCAGCTTTTCCTTTAGAAACTAGGGACAGAACGGTCGCGGCTTGCGGCCCTCCCATCACAGAAATCCTGGAGTTAGGCCACATGTAAAGGAAGCTTGGAGAATACGCGCGACCGCACATACCGTAGTTGCCAGCCCCGAAACTACCACCGACCAGCACAGTAATCTTAGGGCCTTTGAAGCAGCTGACAGCGGTCACCATTTTAGCACCATTCTTGGCAATCCCACCTGCTTCCGCTTCACGCCCCACGTTAAAGCCGTTAATATTCTGCAAGAACAACAAAGGTATCTTCCTCGCTGCACATAACTGTATAAAGTGAGCTCCTTTTAATGCTGACTCAGATAACAACACTCCATTATTTCCTATTACACCAACGGGGTGTCCATAAATAGATGCGAAACCACACACTAAAGTATCACCATAGAACTCTTTGAATTCGTGGAATCTGCTGCCATCGACGATTCTCGCTATAACTTCTCGGACGTCGTAAGGTCTTTGTAAATTTGCGTTTACAATTCCATGGAGATCGTCGATGTCAAACTTTGGCTCTTCGACCTGAGGAGTTTGCACTCGCACCATGCGATCGGCATTACTGTTTAAGTTAGCAACAACGTTCCTAGCTAACAGCAACGCATGCTCGTCGTTTTGCGCGTAATGATCCGTGACACCAGATTGCCTGCAATGAAGATCCGCTCCTCCCAGCTCCTCAGCGGATACTACTTCTCCTGTAGCGGCTTTCACTAAGGGTGGTCCGGCTAAGAAAATAGTTCCCTGATTCTTAATTATTATACTCTCATCTGACATGCTGGGAATGTAGGCGCCACCGGCCGTGCAGGAGCCCATAACAACTGCTATCTGAGGTATACCCTCGGCTGACATATTGGCTTGATTATAGAATATCCGCCCAAAATGCTCTCTGTCCGGGAAGACATCGGCTTGGTCCGGTAAGTGAGCGCCTCCGGAGTCGACAAGATAGATGCACGGAAGCCGGCACTCTTGCGCAATTGCCTGCGCGCGCAGATGTTTCTTGACCGTCATTGGGAAATACGTGCCCCCTTTGACTGTTGAATCATTAGCGACTATCACGCATTCTTGACCGTGAACCTTGCCGATAGCTGTGACGATACCGGCTCCAGGGACCTGATTCTTGTACATGTCAATGGCGGCTAAAGTGCTCAGTTCGAGTACATCGCTTCCGTCATCGACGAGCCGGTTTATTCTGTCCCGCACGAGCAGCTTGCCCCTGTCTGTGTGCCTCTTCACGGCGTCGGCCGACCCGCCGCGTATAACGTCACTTGTTTTTTGGCGGAGCTCTGCGACTAGCTCGTCCATTCTCGCCTTATTTTCTACGTATGTAGGGTCGGTTCTATTCGGCTCGCTGCCTATAACCGTGGCTTGGCTGTAGTGGCGGCATTGTCCGCTTAAACGCTGAGCTCCTCTAAGTATTCTTAACATTTTAATATAATACAGTGACACGTCCGGCCGGCGACTTGTTGCCGCGCTACTGATGATAACACCGTTATCTGCGCGATTAAGTCGTACGAACAAAAACAAACTTATTCGTCGCCGGCTTGATAAAAACTAGTATTGTATGGAATGATAATGCAGTGCCATTGTCACGATTGTAATGACGTAATATTTACATGTGAGCGGCGTATCCATTGAGCGACTAGCATAACTGAGTATGTCACTAAAACATTAAGTACACGCCTGTTAAGTTTGGGTTCTGAATGGATACTGAATGGCTACGACAACGACACGACCTACATAAATCGCCAATGAGGCGTATTCAAGTGTTACACGCCGCATAGCGAGTTGCCGATTGTGAAACTTGCCTTGTGCCGGTTAGTTATGACTTATTTAGTACTTACCAACATACCAACCACGTCTTTATAACTCTGTGCTTAACTTTACTTTAATTAGGTATATTACGAAGCTAAAGGACTTAATTTATGGCTAAAAAACAACTAGTTGACACAATAAAAATGAGAAAACAATTAGTTACATTGATTACCTTCGCAACATTGCTATTCAAATTCCAAGTGAATAATGTATGAGCTTTTCCGTCGTGTTCGCATTATATGTAGGGAAATAATTGGAAAATTCCAAATAACGACCAAAATTGTATAGGTACTCCATAGTGATAATTACAATTTACACATCAGTTCAACCTGCAAGTAACAAAAAATAAATAGGTATATATAACTACGTACACGTAGTTAGTACTCGTCTAATTATTATACTTACGAGTACGAGTACAAACACATGTACTGCCGGCTGCAAAGTTCACATCCAATTATTGAATGAATTCATTCATAAAGGCTTCATAAATTCGCTTTTGCAACCAACTGCACATATGTAATCGCATGTAGATACTTGTAGGTAGCTCGTACTTCAGAAAACATAATAATGAAGTATAATAACTAATCATTACCCTATCTTACCTAGGTATAATTCTGATCCGTGCCAAGAAACAGTATAATAAAGACTTAACCCCAAAAACTAATACGGTACAACCTAATCGCAACGACGTAACCATAATACGCAGGTGAACGACATCGTTTCACTTTCCGCGCCCCGCCGCGAGGCGGCGACACTTTCCTTCCGAAGACAAGTTGTTCATTGTGATGTAAACTAATCGCCGATCAACGAGGTTTCCGTGTTGGGCTTTACATTGAGTAGCATGACTTTAGTAATTATAGTGTCGTGTCTCGATTATGTACGATGGAGGAAAAGGGTTTTTATAATTATAATGATTATGTATATCATGGAGAGGAGAGCCTGTTGTATTGAAGATTGAGTAGAGGTAGGTTTATTTATACTGATTCGAACAAACATCATACATATTGGTAGTACACTCCTACTTAGGTACATAGGTATCCGTATGTAATTAGAATAAAATGCAACATAGTATGAAACTAATTAAATAGATTATGGGGAGCTATAGTTTCATTATTGTTTATTATTTAACTTTGAACGCAGATCTTTATTGAAACGTTCGATAGTGTTACTATTTACATTACTATTTGCACATCGATATATGAACCTGAAATATTTAGTTAGGTTATCTTCAAAGTAACCTAGATACAGCTAGGGTTGCCAACCGTTTCTTGTGGTATTCATACGCGCATTAACCCCAAATGTGTGTATTTTGGTTGGCAACCCTAACTTCAAGTCCACGTGCTAACTGTACGACAATTCGTATTCCAATGAATTTAACAACTTTTAATTCAAATATAAGCATAATGCAGGATTTAATTTATATCCATATACCTACAAACTTAATTCACCAAATTATTTAATGTAACTGAATACTGCAACATTTCATTATGAGATTTCACACTCCAAATAGCAGTGTGATAATATCTCTCGTCACGCGAACAACGGAGTTCATTCTAATTCTGCACTCAACGTATCAAAATTACATCCAACCAGAGATTTGCTGTTCTCGGTAATTTCCCAATATTAATATGGAGAGACTCACAATATTGTGGGTATATTACCCACACTGTGTTTGGTCAATACAAGTACGTATATCGTAAACGACACATTGCTACATCAAATAAGTCCATTTCTTGAAACAGGTGTGGAAATCCGTTTATAACATTTATATTATTTATTATAACCACCAATACTTAGCCCGGTATTCAGTATAAACAATTTCGTTTATAAGTAGTGTTTATAGACAAGATTATTTACTTGATCCATTTTTTTTCCTTGTTGTCCACTCCCACTTTTTTTGTAACATAGGTATTTTTATATGATCTCTTTCGATCCTAATTGGAGAAAATTTGTATCCCAAAATTTACATACATTTTTCTAATAATTCATTCCGTTACCGCCATACGAAATGTAAAAAAATCTTGGGACCAAATTATTTATTCACCTATCAGGATCGAAAGAGCTCTGGCGGAGGCCTATGTCCAGCAGTGGACGTTTTTTGGCTGATAATTATATATTTATCAGCCAAAAAACCAAAATCTAATTAGATTCACTTTGATGATTGCTGGTCTTGGCAGCCGTGGATGCTGCACTGATCTTGTAGATCAATCAATTAGTTTATACTAGGTAACATGTGTCCGATCGCGACATATTAGTAATCAGAAATGTTGAATTGGATATTGTATTATTGTCTAATCTCGATTCCGAGAAAAGCATTTGATGCGTGAAACGTATCATGTCATTTTACTACGAAACAGTAAAAATCATAATGTCCAATCTATACCTACTTAACCTAATAAAATTCATAATGGCTAGTTTCACGCACAAGCCGCACAATAATTTATTGGATTTTCTCTTTGAATATTCGATCGAAAAACTTTGTATAATGTTAACGAAACATGTTTACTCGTTTAGAAAATACGATGTAATTTTATACGCCTAATAAATAAATCTTTTCAACTCATGGGTCATGCGTGCAAGTGGCACATTAAATAACAATTAGTCGATCTGTCATTTTAATACCCGCTTTGTGACTTTTCTTTGGCGTAACGATGTAAAAATGATATCTTGAAGCTTGAAGCACGCTCTATCGCAAGTACAAATATACATAGGTATTAGGTATAGGTACAGTGTGTCTACTACGAATATCGAAAATAGTCATTTCACCCATATGTCTTTGTAACATTTTTTTGTTTAATTACGCCTTACTTTATTTTACAATATGGTTTATTTTTTGCAGGATCGAGATGAACAAACGAAGCTGGAGATGAAGCACCGCCAGGAAGAAGATGACTTGTACAGAAAATTCTCAAAACACCGCGAAGAAGAAAACAGAAGAATACGAGACGAAATACAGGTACCTATTCAAAATTCATCCCCGGATAAAATATAATTAATTCGATATCTGTCAGACTGTGGAAAAGCATGGTGATAATTTTATCTGACGAATATACAGGGTGGTCCAAACCTTGACGTCAAAAATTTTTTTTTAGATTCCTCACGTCATGAGCTATCAGAATATACCCCATGTATGTGAGCCGATTTTTTGTAGTTTTTGAGTTATGAATTTTTGACAATTTTTTTTGAGAAATTCTGGAATGTAGAAATTTATTAATTAAAAAAACTGTTGAGTTTTTTAACTAGTTTTTTTTTTTGTGAAAGTATTACTACAAATAAAGCATTTACTGAAAAAAAAAATTAGCGTCCTCACTTTGATACAAGTAGGATAAAAAATACCAAAATCAAAGTTTTACACTAATAAAATATTTTAAAAATAAAAATTAAACCGCCTTCAAAAATACGCTGGAACTAAAAAGTGCAAAATAATTTTGGTTCCTACCACTTAGGATTTCCTACCCAAACCTTTAAACCTTTTACCCTATTCATTGAAATAAAATATGATTCCTAGGTACCCCACTGATCTCAGTGAAGTCGGTGCCAAGACAAATACGTCCACAGGCTACATCACACTCATATTTTAGGGTTAGTTATTATTTTAGGCTTAAGAAATATTCTTCAAAATATTGTAAATTAAATCAAAATATTATTAATATTATGAAGTGTATACGTAATATTATTTAGTTGTTGTTGTTGTTCTGTGTCTTGGCACCGACTTCACTGAGATCAGTGGGGTACCTAGGAATCATATTTTATTTCAATGAATAGGGTAAAAGGTTTAAAGGTTTGGGTAGGAAATCCTAAGTGGTAGGAACCAAAATTATTTTGCACTTTTTAGTTCCAGCGTATTTTTGAAGGCGGTTTAATTTTTATTTTTAAAATATTTTATTTTTTGCTTTTTAGTATAGTATAAATATAAAATAGGTTCAGTAAAAGTACATTGTGCATCTAGGGAGGTAAGTACGGTATTACCAACGAGAGTGTTAGAAGCCTGACCCCGTAGGCGGGGGCTTTTAATGACTTGAGTTAGTATTCCGCTTAGTGAGAATTATCCCCCAACTCCTAATCGCTAAGGAGTTGTACCTTCCATCATCAGCTCACCAACATGAGCCTATGACCACCTAAAGGCAAATACTCGAATAGCTTAAAAAAACATGAAATATGTTTGTATTTAAAGAATTATTGCCCAACTCCTAATCGCTAAGGAGTTGTACCTTCCATCATCAGCTCACCAACATGAGCCTATGACCACCTAAAGGCAAATACTTGAATAGCTTCCAAAATACATGTAATATGTTATATTTAAAGAATTATCCTCTAACTCCTAATCTTTAAGGAGTTGTACCTTCCATCATCAGCTCACCAACATGAGCCTATGACCACCTAAAGGCAAATACTTGAATAGCTTCCAAAATACATGTAATATGTTATATTTAAAGAATTATCCTCTAACTCCTAATCGTTAAGGAGTTGTACCTTCCATCATCAGCTCACCAACATGAGCCTATGACCACCTAAAGGCAAATACTGGAATAGCTTCCAAAAACCATGAAACGTGTTATATTTAAAGAATAATTGCGCAACTCCTAATCGCTAAGGAGTCGTACCTTCCATCATCAGCTCACCAACATGAGCCTATGACCACCTAAAGGCAAATACTTGAATAGCTTCCAAAAACCATGAAACGTGTTATATTTAAAGAATTATTGCCCAACCCCTAATCGCTAAGGAGTTGTACCTTCCATCATCAGCTCACCAACATGAGCCTATGACCACCTAAAGGCAAATACTTGAATAGCTTCCAAAATACATGTAATATGTTATATTTAAAGAATTATCCTCTAACTCCTAATCGTTAAGGAGTTGTACCTTCCATCATCAGCTCACCAACATGAGCCTATGACCACCTAAAGGCAAATACTGGAATAGCTTCCAAAAACCATGAAACGTGTTATATTTAAAGAATTATTGCCCAACTCCTAATCTCTAAGGAGTTGTACCTTCCATCATCAGCTCACCGACTTAAGACGTTCATTACTAGACGCAAATACTTGATTGGCTTTCGAAAATAAATGAAAAATGTCATGTGTGCCTACAACATTTGAAGAGTTCCCTCGATTTATCCAGGATCCCATCATCAGATCTGGACCCGACGACAATGGGACCAACTAGAAGTTATACCCTTTCAAACAAAAAAAGAATTTTCCAAATCGGTCCACGCGTCTTCGAGCAATCGGGGAACATACATAAAAAAAAAAAAGATTTCGTCGAATTGTAAACCTCCTCCTTTTTGAAGTCGGTTAAAAACGTAAATAATGTACGTAAATAAAAAACATATCCCAATGATTTTTGGTAATGTAAACACTGCCCTAGACCTTAAACCTTCGTAAAAGCAAAAAAAAGTGATACTTAATAATGAGGATTTTTCGGAGTAAATAGGTAGTCGGTCAAATAAACTTAAAAAAAAAACTTCTAAATTTTTAATTTAAAAATAAAGTGAAATTTCGTCTGTTTTATTGTTCTTATCAATAAACAAAGACAGAAAATACCATGAAAACTCAATTTCTGTAGTTATTCAAGTAATTTTTTACTACTTTAAAATTTTAAGCTTTTTTAAGTTTTTTTGACCGACTACTCCGAAAAATCCTCATTATTAAGTATCACTTTTTTTTTGCTTTTACGAAGGTTTAAGGTCTAGGGCAGTCTTTACATTACCAAAAATCCTTGGGATATGTTTTTTTTTATTTATTTACGTACATTAATGCTATTTTGATGCATTTTTAACGTAAAATTTTGAATTTGGTATTTTTTATCCTACTTGTACCAAAGTGAGGACGCTAATTTTTTTGTCAGTAAATGCTTTATTTGTAGTAATACTTTTACAAAAAGAAAATATTAGAAAAACCCAATAGTTTTTTTTATCAATAAATTTCTTCATTCCAGAATTTCTTAAAAAAATTTTTCAAAAATTCATAACTCGAAAACTACAAAAAATCGGCTAACATACATGGGGTATATTCTGATAGCCCATGACGTAGGGAACCTAAAATTTTTTTTTGACGTCAAGGTTTGGACCACCCTGTATATATATGAGTGCGGCATGCGAGTGTGGGAACCCCGTACAAACAATCCGTCACATGGTGCTAGAATGCCCCGACACCAAATTCAGTGGTAATTTAGAAGAGCTCAAGACCCTGACCGGGAAAGCCGTGGATTACTTTAAGAACTCTAGCTTTAAATTTTAATTTTGTGTATTTGTACATAATATATATCTTGCAGTGACATACATGTAATGTCATACGATAAATAAAAATAATAAAATATATCTGAGGATCGAAAAACAGGCCGTAAGACTTAATGGATGTTTTGCATGTCAAATTGATACCTACTTATAAATGTTTCAGGTATAATATTAATCCGAAACATAAAATACTGATAATCATACAAAAATAAGTTTTTAATCCTGGTCATGGAGGCTAATTGTAGACCTAGTTGGTCTGTGACCTTTTCTCATTTTTATCAACAAAGAATTCTAAATAACTGACTCTAACAAAAACTATCTATCTTAGATTTAAACCACTTGTAGGATTGGCATAAAGAAATAAAAAAAAAAATATTCTTTGTCAATAGGATGAATGGGAACGAGAACTGGAGAGACTAACGAACAGGTTCCAACAAGAGATGCAAGTCAAGAAGAGACGACCAGACGCAGAGATTGGTGCGCTGACGCTGCGGCATCAGCAGGAACGAGCGGACTTGGAGAAGAACATGACATTGAGAAGGGATAAAAAGAAGGAGAGCTTGACTAGAAAGATGCTGGAACATGAAAGGTAAGAGGAAAATGTCAATTAGAAACTTGCTTATTAAACGGGCAATATATGTATAGACGCGGATTGTGAAGGAAAAACATTTTAATCTGTGTACTGATCATCATCAGATCAATCATCGGCAGAGTTAATCATGCAAATGCGGGCAATGTTATATCCTGGAATATCGGGACATGTCATATATGTATCCAGCTGCCGCTATCAAATCAACTACTTATCAGTATCTTAGCTGAATATTTCAACCCTTTCGCAAGTGTTAAATATCTGACACAGCCAAATCTAATTATTTATTAACTAAATATTTTGATTTGTACTTTTTATGAATCTATTGTAATTCCTTTTATCGTGTACTGTACACTAAGTTGATCAGCATGCTTGGTATGTTACTGTAAGTGTTGATTGTAAACTTTATAAATAAATAATTTCGCTGCTTTGATTTTGTCGCAAAGCAGTTTTTTATTGTATCTACCTGTGGCCGTAACATCAAACAAAATTCATCTTTGCAAACTTATTACCTCGAACCGTAACCAAACGTAGGTTTTAGTACTATGAACTGACATTGCAAGGTAATTTGAACTTAGTAATTTTCTTCTTATATCCTGTTTTAAGTCATACTAATAACGTGTAACTGTTAATAATGGCGGGACCAGATCCTGACTTCGATCGATTCATATTAAACTCTATTTGTTATATTTCAAATAGTCTGGGTCCCGCCATTATAACGTTATAATGGCGGGGCCTGACTGATTGAATATAACTTTGAAATAGAATAGGTACTATTTTTTTTACAAAAGGTACCAAATAGTACCAATTCAGTACTAAATAATGCAATATGAATCGACAGAATTCAGGACCTGGTTCCGCCATTATAACGGTTACAATAACGTTTGTCGAATGCTAGCTTAAAAACTTACATTCCATTTTTTCTCCAGGGCAGCAACAGCAGCCCTAGTCGAGAAGCAGAGCCACGAGATGATGGAGCTGATCCAAGAGCGTCGCTCCGAATACGCAGCAGCATCATCCTTGTACGTGGACGGCGAGGAGGCGCCGCCGTACCCGGCGCGCGCGCCGCCGCCGCAGCCGCCGCTCGTCTCCAAGTTCCACATCTACACCGACCCCATCGAGTTCGCGGATGTCGACAAGATTGCTATCTCGGTAACATTCTATACCCCACTTCACTCATATTTTTAGGGATACTGCTTGGAACTTCAAATCCAGAAAAAACTTCTATTTTAGTAAGGTTAATTCCTCTCTCTCTCTGTCTCTCTCTCTCTCTATCTATCTTGCTCCCTCTCTCTCTATCTTTCTCTCTCTCTGTCTCAATTAGTGTCCCTAGCTTAATCAAGAAAAAGGCTATTTTCTCTTCTTTTATCTTCATCAGATATTTGTCTCATTGTGGGCTTCATGTGATATCTATTTGGGTACCTCGAGATAATTAAAATAGTCTAAATCAGGTTCACACACTATTTAATTATTAAAAGTCAATGAAGTTTCTTCCTTATTACACTCTCCTCCTCTCTCTCTGTGTCTCCATCTTGCTTTATCTCTCTATATATATATATATATATATATTTCTCTCTCTGTCTCTATCTATCTCTCTCTGTCTCACTTAATGCCATCCGCAACTGAGCTTATCCAAGAAAAGCGCAACATTCCCAAAGCTAGCCAATAGTTCAGTAGCAGTAGTGGACGCGCCATCATGTGGCGCTCCGAATACGCAGCAGCATCATCCTTGTACGTGGACGGCGAGGAGGCGCCGCCGTACCCGGCGCGCGCGCCGCCGCCGCAGCCGCCGCTCGTCTCCAAGTTCCACATCTACACCGACCCCATCGAGTTTGCCGATGTCGACAAGATTGCTATTTCGGTAACATTCTATACCCCAATTCACTCATATGTTTAGGGATACTGCTTGGAACTTCAAATCCAGAAAAAACTTCTATTTTAGTATGGTTAATTCCTCTCTCTCTCTATCTATCAAGCTCCCTCTCTCTCTTTCTCGCTCTCTCTCTATCCCTCTCTCTCTTTATCTGTATCTCTCTCTGTCTCAATTAATGTCCTTAGCTTAATGAAGAAAAAGGTTATTTTCTCTTCTTCTATCTTAGTTTCTTCCCTATTACATTCTCCTCCTTTCCCTCTGTGTCTCTATCTTGCTTTATCTCTATAAATAAATATATATATATATATATATATATATATATCTCTTTCTCTGTCTCTATCTATCTCTCTCTGTCTCACTTAATGTCGGTTGCAACTTAGCTTAATCAAGAAAATTATTCTTTCCTCTTTTTCTATCTTAGTTTCTTTCCTATTACACTCACCCCCTCTCTCTCTTTCTAACTTACTTTCTCTCTATATCTCTCATTCTTTCTCTCGGTCTCTCTATCTCCTTTAATGTCGGTCGCAACTTGGCTTATCCAAGAAAAGCGCAACATTTCCAAAGCCAGCCAATAGTTCAGTAGCAGTAGTGGACGCGCCATCATGTGGCGCTCCGAATACGCAGCAGCATCATCCTTGTACGTGGACGGCGAGGAGGCGCCGCCGTACCCGGCGCGCGCGCCGCCGCCGCAGCCGCCGCTCGTCTCCAAGTTCCACATCTACACCGACCCCATCGAGTTTGCGGATGTCGACAAGATTGCTATCTCGGTAACATTCTATATCAGTCTTCACTCATCTTTTTAGGCTGCCTGATGGAACTTCAAATCTAGAAAAAACTGTATTTTGGTAAGGTTCTTTCCTCTCACACTCTATCTCTATCTATCTGTCTTGCTCTCTCGACCCCGTCGAGTTTGCGGATGTCGACAAGATTGCTATCTCGGTAACATTCTATACCCCACTTCACTCATATGTTTAGGGATACTGCTTGGTACTTCAAATCCAGAAAAAACTTCTATTTTAGTAAGGTTAATTTCTCTCCCTCTATTTATTTTGCTCCCTCTCTCTGTATCTTTCTCACTCTCTCTCTATCTCTCACTTTATCTCTATCTCTCTGTCTCAATTAATGTCCCTAGCTTAATCAAGAAAAAAGTTATTTTCTCTTCTTGTATCTTAGTTTCTTCCCTATTATATTCTCCTCCTCTCTCTCTGTGTCTCCATCTTGCTTTATCTATATATATATATATATATATATCTCTCTCTTTCTCTGTTTCTATCTATCTCTCTCTGTCTCAATGTCGGTCGCAACTTGGCTCTCTTTCTAACTTGCTTTCTCTCTATCTCTCTCATTCTTTCTCTCGGTCTCTCTATCTCCCTTAATGTCGGTCGCAACTTGGCTTATCCAAGAAAAGCGCAACATTCCCAAAGCTAGCCAATAGTTCAGTAGCAGTAGTGGACGCGCCATCATGTGGCGCTCCGAATACGCAGCAGCATCATCCTTGTACGTGGACGGCGAGGAGGCGCCGCCGTACCCGGCGCGCGCGCCGCCGCCGCAGCCGCCGCTCGTCTCCAAGTTCCACATCTACACCGATCCCATCGAGTTCGCCGATGTCGACAAGATTGCTATCTCGGTAACATTCTATACCCCACTTCACTCATATGTTTAGGGATACTGCTTGGAACTTCAAATCCAGAAAAAACTTCTATTTTAGTAAGGTTAATTCCTCTCTCTCTCTATCTATCTTGCTCCCTCTCTCTATCTTTCTCACTCTCTCTCTATCTCTCTCTGTCTCAATTAATGTCCCTAGCTAAATCAAGAAAAAAGTTATTTTCTCTTCTTCTATCTTAGTTTCTTCCATATTACACTCTCCTCCTCTCTCTGTGTCTCCATCTTGCTTTATCTCATATATATCTCTGTCTCTATCTATCTCTCTCTATCTATCTTGCTCCCTCTCTCTATCTTTCTCACTCTCTATCTATCTCTCTATGTCTCAATGAATGTCCCTAGCTTAATCAAGAAAAAAGTTATTTTCTCTTCTTCTATCTTAGTTTCTTCCATATTATACTCTCCTCCTCTTTCTCTGTGTCTCCATCTTCCTTTATCTCTATATATATATATATATATATATATCTCTCTCTCTGTCTCTATCTATCTCCATCTATCTCTCTGTCTCACTTAATGTCATCCGCAACTGAGCTTATCCAAGAAAAGCGCAACATTCCTAAAGCTAGCCAATAGTTCAGTAGCAGTAGTGGACGCGCCATCATGTGGCGCTCCGAATACGCAGCAGCATCATCCTTGTACGTGGACGGCGAGGAGGCGCCGCCGTACCCGGCGCGCGCGCCGCCGCCGCAGCCGCCGCTCGTCTCCAAGTTCCACATCTACACCGACCCCATCGAGTTTGCGGATGTCGACAAGATTGCTATCTCGGTAACATTCTATACCCCACTTTACTCATATTTTTAGGGATACTGCTTGGTACTTCAAATCCAGAAAAAACTTCTGTTTTAGTAAGGTTAATTCCTCTCTCTCTATCTATCAAGCTCCCTCTCTCTCTTTCTCTCTCTCTATCTTTCTCTCTCTCTCTCTGTCTCAATTAGTGTCCCTAGCTTAATCAAGAAAAAGGTTATTTTCTCTTCTTGTATCTTAGTTTCTTCCCTATTACATTCTCCTCCTTTCCCTCTGTGTCTCCATCTTGCTTTATCTCTATAAATATATATATATATATATCTCTTTCTATGTCTCTATCTATCTCTCTCTGTCTCACTTAATGTCGGTTGCAACTTAGCTTAATCAAGAAAATTGTTTTTTCCTCTTTTTCTATCTTAGTTTCTTTCCTATTACACTCACCCCCCCCCCCTCTCTCTTTCTAACTTACTTTCTCTCTATATCTCTCATTCTTTCTCTCGGTCTCTCTGTCTCACCTAATGTCGGTCGCAACTGAGCTTATCCAAGAAAAGCGCAACATTCCCAAAGCTAGCCAATAGTTCAGTAGCAGTAGTGGACGCGCCATCATGTGGCGCTCCGAATACGCCGCCGCATCATCCTTGTACGTGGACGGCGAGGAGGCGCCGCCGTACCCGGCGCGCGCGCCGCCGCCGCAGCCGCCGCTCGTCTCCAAGTTCCACATCTACACCGACCCCATCGAGTTTGCGGATGTCGACAAGATTGCTATTTCGGTAACATTCTATATACCACTTCACTCATATTTTTAGGGATACTGCTTGGAACTTCAAATCCAGAAAAAACTTCTGTTTTAGTAAGGTTAATTCCTCTCTCTCTATCTATCTTGCTCCCTCTCACTCTCTCTCTGTCTTTAACTTTCTCTCTCTCTCTGTCTCTGTCTCAATTAATGTCCCTATCCCTAGCTTAATCAAGAAAAAGGTTATTTTCTCTTCTTTTATCTTAGTTTCTTCCTTATTACACTCTCCTCCTCTCTCTCTGTGTCTCCATCTTGCTTTATCTCTATAAATATATATATAAATATATCTCTCTCTCTTTCTCTGTCTCTATCTATCTCTCTCTGTCTCACTTAATGTCGGTTGCAACTTAGCTTAATCAAGAAAATTGTTCTTTCCTTAGTTTCTTTCCTATTACACTCACCCCCTCTCTCTCTTTCTAACTTGCTTTCTCTCTATCTCTCTCATTATTTCTCTCGGTCTCTCTGTCTCACTTAATGTCGGTCGCAACTTGGTTTATCCAAGAAAAGCGCAACATTTCCAAAGCTAGCCAATAGTTCAGTAGCAGTAGTGGACGCGCCATCATGTGGCGCTCCGAATACGCAGCAGCATCATCCTTGTACGTGGACGGCGAGGAGGCGCCGCCGTACCCGGCGCGCGCGCCGCCGCCGCAGCCGCCGCTCGTCTCCAAGTTCCACATCTACACCGACCCCATCGAGTTTGCCGATGTCGACAAGATTGCTATCTCGGTAACATTCTATATCAGTCTTCACTCATCTTTTTAGGCTGCTTGATGGAACTTCAAATCTAGAAAGAACTCGTATTTTGATAAGGTTCTTTCCTCTCACACTCTGCCTCTACCTATCTGTCTTGCTCTCTCTCTCTCTCTCTCCCTAATGTGGGTTGCAACTTAGCTTAATCAAGAAAATTGTTCTTTCCTCTTTTTCTATCTTAATTTTTATCCTATTACACTCGGGGTGAGGTGAGTGTAATAGGATAGAAACTAAGATAGACCGCTTACACTCACCCCCTCTCTCTCTTTCTAACTTACTTTCTCTCGATCTCTCTTATTCTTTCTCTCGGTCTCTCTGTCTCACTTAATGTCGGTCGCAACTTGGCTCTTATCCAAGAAAATTGTTCTTTCCTCTTTTTATATTTTAGTTTCTTTCCTATCACACTCACCCCCTCTCTCTCTTTCTAACTTGCTTTCTCTCTATCTCTCTCATTCTTTCTCTCGGTCTCTCTGTCTCACTTAATGCCATCCGCAACTGAGCTTATCCAAGAAAAGCGCAACATTCCCAAAGCCAGCCAATAGTTCAGTAGCAGTAGTGGACGCGCCATCATGTGGCGCTCCGAATACGCAGCAGCATCATCCTTGTACGTGGACGGCGAGGAGGCGCCGCCGTACCCGGCGCGCGCGCCGCGCCGCAGCCGCCGCTCGTCTCCAAGTTCCACATCTACACCGACCCCATCGAGTTTGCGGATGTCGACAAGATTGCTATCTCGGTAACATTCTATACCCCACTTCACTCATATGTTTAGGGATACTGCTTGGAACTTTAAATCCAGAAAAAACTTCTATTTTAGTAAGGTTAAATCCTCCCTCTCTCTCTATCTCTCTCTCTCTTTATCTCTATCTCTCTCTGTCTCAATGCCCTTAATATTCCCTTTATACTTATCTACTTAAGGGAATCACATCACATCATCAGCCTATGATAGTCCACTGCTGGACGTATTAGGCCTCTCCAATTAACTATGCGTTAGAAGACGCATTAGAAGGTAAATTCATAATCGCTACGCTGGGCAAGCGGATTGGCGATCGCAGTAATGTGTTGACACATATATTATGATGACGCTGCTGCCCGTCATCAATCTTTTATCAAATAATGATCAGTGCCATTTCAATCCCTTAGTCGACTCTTACGACACCCGCAGGAGGAGTTGGGGTGGTGACAAATATATTCTTACTGCCATCACCACACGGCGGGGACATAAGGGGCACATAAGGGAATATAATTGAGATAAATATTACAGGCCTTACCAATTATCGCATGCTAAATCTAGTTGGAAAGTCAAATACAAGCGACACATGAACCTGCAAGCGTAGACAAGACAAGACAATCGATATTACGATAAGCGATAAGTAATAAATGTATGAGAATGACAGATTCGAACGGAAAGTCATTTGACCATATATTATTATGGTCACGTGATTTATCGCTTATCGTAGGTATACGATTCCAGAATTGCATCTTGGCTAGGCTTGCAGAGGCCCGTTTCTCGAACGCTTGTAACTTGTAATTTGTAATACAAGTTACAAGCTTTTGAGAAATAGGCTCCAGGTGTTCCGCTTGTATATTGGCGTTGTAACAAAATTTAGCATGCGATAATTGGTAACCTGCCTTCTTCAATCATCTTATGAAACTAAGAAGATGAGGAAACTAGTGATCCCCCACTGCAGCATGAACTTGCAGAATGAGCTTTAAAACCGAACAAAAATGCTATTTTGAAAAGATGCTATCTCTCCTTCTATGTGTAACTCAGTTTTTCCTTTCCCTTTATTGTTTATAATTATAACAATTCATCATTCTCTATGAAAATTCGAAGAAAATATTTAGAAGTTGTAACAGATTCGTAATAAATATACCTACCTACTGTATAAAATCTACAATTAAGGAACATATTGTTGTGAACAACGCTGTTTACTAAATAAATTATTTATCTACGTAAAAAGATACTATGTAATATAGAATGCAGTGCAGACGTATCGACAATAAAAAGCACTCTGCATTCTCACCATCAAAACCTTATAATTACTTCCATCACAGTTATCCATAAAACAATAACTTTCTTACACATTATTGCCTATTGCGGCACATAACTGACAGCTTAGCGCGAGCAATAAGAAAGTTTGTTTTATGTCTGCAGTCTAGCGAGTAATAAAATCACTTGTACCGTCATAAAGATCAATCACCTGAATGATTGATTGAGGAAAACAACGCTAGGTATGGCCATACGCGATTGAGATTGCCGTCTGATTGGAGTCGTATGACCACGGGTGACAGTGAACGATCGAGGATTAGCAAATTGTGCAGTACTTAAGTATTGATATTTGTGTAGGTTTCTTTGTGAAATGTTCATAATGCATTTACCATACACTTCTCTATACATTTGTCCACTAGGTAACACTAGGTAGATAATGGGCGCGGAAATTATTTTGATTGTATTCAGCTATGGCTTAAAGGTGCGTTCAAACTAAAAGAGCATTCGCTGTTCTAATCTCCCACTCTACGAAATTCGATCGGTACACAAAACGTGATTGGTTGATTTCGTAGAACGGGCGCTAGAACAGCGAATGCTCTTTTGGTTTAAACGCACCTTAACATAATTAAGGTTGCGAACAATCCAGGAACATGTTGTCTGAGTTTTTGAACTATAATAATATTGTAGGTCCAAAATTTTATAGTCACATAGGTAACCACGTTTTCACCTTATAGCATTGTAATAAGACGAAAAAGTCACCTCTTGTAGTCGACTGTGCACAGTGTGCACTGTGCAAGGACATAAATACCGATCCCCACTCGTGAGCAAATCGCAGTGCGAAGCGGCGAACGGGATTGTGGAGCTTACGCGAGCGCACTGCAGAATCGACTCCACACTCACTTAGAATTGCTTACGTGAACGTCACATGCTGAGGACGTGGGTTGGAATCCCGTCTCGGACGTTGTATGTTGGTAGTCTTCGCTTTTTCTTTAGTATATGTCAATGTAATTGTACTAACATCTCGTTTTCCGTTTTCCAGGTAGCGCAAGAAGACCAAAAAACCTTCACGGACCTAGTCAGACAGCTGGTCGGCCGCTGCGCTACCGACGTCGAGAAGGCCCGCACGATCTTCCGCTGGATCACCGTGAAGAACCTCAACAACATACAGTTCGATGATAACCTGCGGGGAGACAGTCCGCTGGGTCTACTGCGAGGGATCAAGCACGGGACTGAGAGTTACCATGTGCTTTTTAAGAGACTGTGCAGGTTTGTTGAGCAAAATCCTTCCAGCCAATCTCAGTCTTTCATAGTGATCCTCAAAAATGCGGTGTAAAACAAAGAAGAGGTGTTTGCTTGCTGTTTTCTACTTGGAGTTAGTTTAGAAGTCTCATTAACTTAACTAAAATCGGGACAGAACATTTTGAACATTCATATTCTAATTTCCTTACTATCCATGTCCATTCCATACTAATATTATAAATGCGACAGTCGAACTCTTCGACAGAAGAAGAAATTTACCTGCCCGTCTGTTACCTCTTCACGTTATAACCGGTGAATCTATTTTGTTGAAATTTTCTATGGAGATAGTTTGACACCCGAGAAAGGACATAGGATTGTTTTATCTCCAAAATTGCCTGTGAGTAACAGATGTAGTCGCGGAGCCAGCTAGTTTGTTATAATATAAATTGAGGAGCGCTCTAATATTCCCAAGCCTTTAATTCGACAACGTCCAAAACAATTAAACTTTGACCCATTTTTTGTATATTTTTCGAACCGGAATTATTAAGCCTATTGAGTTCCAAGGAGGCTTGAACACACGACCATCCCCTATTTCTGTCGAATTAAGGGTTAATTTACCACACACCTCAGTATAAGTCGGCCACTGAAAGGGCCCTACTTCCGGACGACCTCAGGCCTAACACACTACTAATATCCCAAGACACTGATGATTTTCATTTGTTCCCCAGCTACGCCGGCCTGCACTGCGTAGTCATCAAAGGCTACAGCAAATCCGCGGGCTACCAACCAGGTGTTAGGTTCGAGGACAACCGCTTCAGAAACTCGTGGAACGCCGTCTTCGTGGCTGGCGCCTGGCGGTTCGTGCAGTGCAACTGGGGCGCGCGGCATCTGGTCAACGCCAAAGATGCGCCAAAGCCAGGCAATAGGGGGAAGAGCGACAGTTTAAGGTTGGTACTTGAGTTAAAGGCTTCTTTATGTGTGTTCTACCGCTAAAGTAAGTTCATAGTTAGAATGCTGTTTGATATGACACCTACCGCACTTTCTTCATCCTTCACGCTCGCTCGCTCATTTTGAAATTTTAAAGGCTGTGTGTAAAATGTCCTGAAAATATCACTAATGATCACGATGCTCATGGTGCGATTAATGGACGCCCTCAAAAAATGTTGACGTGAAGTCCACTGCTGCTTTCTTCTATCGAAATGTTTCAAAAGAGAAATTCATCCTCACAAAACCGGAACTGGAATCAAATCCCAGCAGAATATTTCCAGAGAGACTATGGGACTCTTCAATGGAATAATGCTTTGGTTTCTGAAGGGTCAACCAAAGAGTCTCAATCTCAAAATTTACACTTCTTGTATAGTCACAATATATTATCATCTTCTTTTACATTAATATTCATCACATACCATGATTAGAAATAGAAATAAGTTTATTCGTAACAAACACAAAAAGGACAATATACAGAAACGAAGAAAAATACAAATAAAAAAAGTGCATGCTACAAAATGACCTCATTTCAGCACGTTCCTAGCGTGTGCTGCTGGTCTTCCGATGATTCCATCACGTAAAAACAGTTACACGGCACGTAACACGTGGCACAAAACAAATCAACTTACCCGATGTCCGTACCTCTATTCCAGATACGAATACGACGACCACTACTTCCTAACGGACCCTCGCGAGTTCATCTACGAGTTCTACCCGCTCCAGCCCGACTGGCAGTTGCTGAAGACGCCCATCACGCTGCATGACTTTGAGGAGCTGCCTTTTGTGCGCTCGCTCTTCTTCCGCTACGGACTGTACTTCAGCGATCCTAACACTAAGGCAGTCATGTACACCGACTCCACTGGTGAGTTCTTAAGATGGCCTAGGTGCTTAGCCAAGTTGCCAATCGCTAGCGCATCGTAGTTTTCCCTCTTTGTCGCACTAATATGAAGGAGTGACAGAGAGGGAAAACTACGATGCGCTAGCAAGCGCTAGCGATTGGCAACTTGGCTAAGCATCCTAGACCTTCGAAGTTGGAGAGCGGCTCCGCTTCTTGTAGTAAGGAGAACTAATCCCACGAACTGCCACTGGTTACTTCTTTATTTCTAGACTACGTCTTTGGTCTCTAATTCAGCGCTTCAGTATTCTTCTCTACGTTAATTTTTTAAAACAATTCACTGCCCTCTTGGGGCCTATAAGAGTCCTAAGAGACCCTCGAGAGACTATTTTATCTAAGCCCTTTCAATATTTGAGAACTGCACCATTCCTTGGTGACGTAAGGATTAGTGACGCCATAAGCTGTCACTGAAAGCTTCTTTATCACCCCATTGAAAATTATTTGTCCTTCTGTCATTGTCATTATGTTCTCAAGACAAGGGAACGATTTTACAGGCGTATGTAGGTTTTTGTTATTTTTTTTATTAATAAGACGTCCTCCTTGTTTCCTCAATCTCTTAAGAAATCTGGCACGTTGGACTTACGCAGTACTGACTTATATCTATAAACCTCAAGCTTTTCTCTTTTTACCTATTTGAAGGTCCAATTGTCAATAAAAATAATGTTTGTATGTTCAGGTGCGGCGACTATGCGCATAGCCATGCCGGCACACATGCAGAGCTCGCTCATCTTCCACTACAACTTGAAGTTCTACGATACCGAGGGCGACGGCTTCGACGGAGTGAGCCTCAAGAGATTCGTTATGCAGGTAGGATCCAAGGACTCGTGTTTATACCCAGGTACCCAGTACTGGTTCAATGTAACATTGAGAAGTAGCTCGTCTTGCACAACACTTTCAAGTTCTCGATACCGAGGGAGACGGCTTGCACGGAGTCTGCCTCAAGAGATTTGTCATGCAGGTAGAATCCAGCTCGAAAGACCAGCAGCGAGACGGAAGACTTGCTGCGAATGCAGAGCTGGCTCTTCCAAAAAAACCTTAGAGTCTGTGATACCAGACGGCTTTGACGGCGTCAGTTTCAATTTAAGCAGGTGGCTCGCTCGCAGCTCGAAGGTCCAGTAGCCTAAATCCTTTAAACACCATTTGCCACATTTAAAGATTTGCGACACACGCCAACGTCACAGGAACAAATGAGCTTCTCTATAAATCTTACTTGATTACATGCATGTTACTAGGACTTATAGGTAAGCAAATACTCACGACGTCTTCACACGGTTAAGCACTCTTCACATTTATCAGGTACTTATCCCCGACTTTGCTCGACAGAGCAGTCATATTCTTTCACTTAAATAGCCACAGGCATTAGATATTATCTAGTATGATTCTCATAAAAATATTTATTTTTGCAGTCGGTGGTCGGCAACGTGGTATCGTTCCGAGTCCACGCGCCATGTTCAGGAGCCTTCCTATTGGACATCTTCGCGAACGCCGTCACACCGAGAGAATACCTCACGGGCGAACCCATGAAGTTCAAGAGCGTGTGCAAATTCAAGGTAACATTTGTACCTTGTGCACAATCTTTTCCCTTCGTATTTTCACTGAAACATCCCAATTTATCTTTCTGTCCCAATTGGGTTCAGTGCAATGGATATTAAAGTTAATTGTGACAGCAACATGTTCACCACCTTCAACATTTCCGTGAATAGCCGAAGGAATCTGATTATGCACCACATCTGCATTTGTGATTTTGTTGTTTTTATTCATTCAGTAGTCGATGAATGTATTACTGACAATTAAACTTAACGATCCGGCTAGCAGGACCAAGTTTTCGTTGTCATAAATGTTCTAAATACAATTAATGAAAAATTGTGGAACAATGCAAGGACTATTGATTTTAACAATGAAAAATTGGTCCTTCTAGCCGGATCATTCCAAATTAATATGAATTCTCAAAGATTGTATATCATTCGGTTATGTCCACAGATCTGCTGTGCAGAACTGCAGACAGTGATGGTCCCGTTACCAGACTGCGCCAGCGGCGAGTGGGGGCCCACGAAGGCTACCAGGCTCTTCGGCCTGGTGCCGATTACACACCAGGTTTGCTTTTAGTTTTTATCCATTTTAGTCCAACATTTATTTAGTCGCAAGTTCCAATAGTAATAAGTAACAATATAAATAGAATAGAATTTATAATGAAGAAAATAAAGCACACTATGCGATTTTATAAAAAGAAAATAGTACATTACGACACGAGTGCGAAAAACATGAAATTTGTTTTGCACGTGTCTCGTACGACGTTTTTTAGGGCAGATGGCCCTCCGAAGATTTGAACCTGACGTAAAATGACACACTAGAGCCTAAAAAAGGCACCATCTGTACTAAAAAGATAATTTTCCGTACAGATAGTACTTTTTCTACGTGTTAGTGCATGTAAGGTACACGTGCAAAAAGAAAATTCGTAACTCGTGCCTGTTTCGGTCACTTTCGGTCGTTGTTTAATTTATCGCCATCGTTTCGAACTAACATTTTTTCGCACTTGTGTTGTGTAACATGTATATTATGCATAACTATTTTTTTTATAACTTAATGTTCAAAAGATTTAGAACCCTACGTATACCTAGTAATAAAAAGTAAATGAGTTATGGCGCCTATTCTTATAAATTAAACCCGAGAAATTCGAGTTTGCTGAGACCGTGGGCGTGGCTGAGTAATTTAGCATCAGCCGCAAAAGCAATTTGGGTTCGAATCCTTCGGACGTTGAAACTTCTTTGTCACAATGACATCTAATCTAATTCCAGGAAGCGCTAGTATTCGCGGGACGTGAGCTAGAGCTACAGTTCCGCATGTCGCGGCCGCTGGCCGACTTCATGGCCACGCTGCACAAGAACGGCGTGGACGAGAAGCGGCTCAGCAAGTACGTGCAGCAGAACGTGCAGGACGATGTCGTGTCCTTCTACATCACGTTCCCGGAGGAAGGTGAGCAATATAACATTCCAGGAACATTAGTCACGTTAGGACCTACAGGCCTAACGCTTCCTTTAGAACGCCAAGATGCTAAACGCTTAGTTGCGTGCTTAGATAAGTTGCCAGCAAAGTTGTAAGGACATCTAACTGTTTTTGTCGCACTAATATGAAAGAGTGACAGAGAGGGAAAACTGCGATACGCTACTAAGCGTTAGCGATTGAAATCTTGACTACGCACCCTGGGTGCTTAGACAAGTTGCCAGCAAAGTTGCAAGGTCATCTAACTGTTTTTGTCGCACTAATATGAAAGAGTGAAAGAGAGGGAAAACTACGATACGCTACTAAGCGTTAGCGATTGAAATCTTGACGCACCCTGGCGTTCTAAAGGTTAAGCTATTCGCGGGCCGACAGCTAGAAGTGCAGTTCCGCATGTCGCGGCCGCGGGCCGACTTCATGGCCACGCTGCACAAGAACGGCGTGGACGAGAAGCGGCTCAGCAAGTACGTGCAGCAGAACGTGCAGGACGATGTCGTGTCCTTCTACATCACGTTCCCGGAGGAAGGTGAGCAATATAACATTCCAGGAACATTAGTCACGTTGCGGGACCTACAGGCCTAACGCTTCCTTTAGAACGCCAAGATGCTAAACGCTTAGTTGCGAGCGAAACGCTGTTTTTGTCGCAGTAGGGATGATGACTGTAGTTAAAATAAATTATTTAACATTATGCACGATGTAACACACGCAGAAATTATAACTAAGATGTAGATTGCCGTAATTTTTGTACAGAACTTCTATTCAATAAATTGAAAAGAACTTAAAAGAGTAGGTCATTCGGCAGTACTGAAACGTGACGTCACTTTTGAGTATTTCATATAAAATTCCATAGTGGTGATCGTTTTGACAGTTCGAAAAAAGATGCTGATTTGACTTGCCAGTCATCATGCCTGTTATGTAAAATAATGGCAAAGACAGAAAACTGCGAAACGCTACTGAACGTTAGCGATTGAAATCTTGACTACGCACCCTGGGAATAGACAAGTTGACAATCGCTAACGCTTAATCGTCAATCGTAAAGGAAAGGCAGCTAACTGTTTTTGCCGCACTAATATGAAAGAGTGACAGGGAGGGAAAACTACGATACGCTACTAAGCGTTAGCGATTGAAATCTTGACGCACCCTGGCGTTCTAAAGGTTAAGCTATTCGCGGGCCGACAGCTAGAAGTGCAGTTCCGCATGTCGCGGCCGCTGGCCGACTTCATGGCCACGCTGCACAAGAACGGCGTGGACGAGAAGCGGCTCAGCAAGTACGTGCAGCAGAACGTGCAGGACGATGTCGTGTCCTTCTACATCACGTTCCCGGAGGAAGGTGAGCAATATAACATTCCAGGAACATTAGTCACGTTAGGACCTACAGGCCTAACGCTTCCTTTAGAACGCCAAGATGCTAAACGCTTAGTTGGGTAGTTCTATGCGATTATTCAGTCGCAACAATCAAGTCATTACCATTCCCAAATTATTGACGAACTGCGTATAAATAGAGGAGTCATTTTCGATTATCTTGTAGCAGACACATGTTTGTCTGCTATTCTGGCATAATAGTCTCATTTGCTTTTATAAAACGATAAATAAAGCGGTGATGGTAATGAACAAAAAACACGCGTAACAAAATCGCATAGAAACACCGAGTTGCGAGCGAAACGCTGTTTTTGTCGCAGTTATGTAAAATAATGGCAGAAACAGAAAACTGCAAACGCTACTGAACGTTAGCGATTGACATATTGACTACGCACCCTGGGTGCTTAGACAAGTTGCCAATCGCTAACGCTTAGTTAGTTAGTTAGTTTTCCTGTGTTTTTCCGCAACTCGACAATCTTTGTGCCTTTTTGCGTGATAGCGAGGTAGCCCTATTCCAACCATCCAAGCTCTTCCACGAAACTCAGTGTTAGTTTCAGGTTGCTAAATGCCTCCTTTAGTGTATGTGGAGTCCCCAAGTACCTACTCCTGCTAACGCTTAATCGGCAATCGTAAAGGAAAGGCAGCTAACTGTCTTTGTCGCACTAATACGAAAGAGTGATAGAGAGCGAAAACTACGACACGCTACTAAGCGTTAGCGATTGAAATCTTGACGCACCCTGGCGTTCTAAAGGTTAAGCTATTCGCGGGCCGACAGCTAGAAGTGCAGTTCCGCATGTCGCGGCCGCTGGCCGACTTCATGGCCACGCTGCACAAGAACGGCGTGGACGAGAAGCGGCTCAGCAAGTACGTGCAGCAGAACGTGCAGGACGATGTCGTGTCCTTCTACATCACGTTCCCGGAGGAAGGTGAGCAATATAACATTCCAGGAACATTAGTCACGTTAGGACCTACAGGCCTAACGCTTCCTTTAGAACGCCAAGATGCTAAACGCTTAGTTGCGAGCGAAACGCTGTTTTTGTCGCAGTAGGGATGATGACTGTAGTTAAAATAAATTATTTAACATTATGCACGATGTAACACACGCAGAAATTATAACTAAGATGTAGATTACCTTAATTTTTGTACAGAACTTCTATTCAATAAATTGAAAAGAACTTAAAAGAGTAGGTCATTCGGCAGTACTGAAACGTGACGTCACTTTTGAGTATTTCATTTAGAATTCCATAGTGGTGATCGTTTTGACAGTTCGAAAAAAGATGCTGATTTGACTTGCCAGTCATCATGCCTGTTATGTAAAATAATGGCAAAGACAGAAAACTGCGAAACGCTACTGAACGTTAGCGATTGACATATTGACTACGCACCCTGGGTGCTTAGACAAGTTGCCAGCAAAGTTGCAAGAGCATCTAACTGTTTTTGTCGCACTAATATGAAAGAGTGACAAAGAGGGAAAACTACGATACGCTACTAAGCGTTAGCGATTGAAATCTTGACTACGCACCCTGGCGTTCTAAAGGTTAAGCTATTCGCGGGCCGACAGCTAGAAGTGCAGTTCCGCATGTCGCGGCCGCTGGCCGACATCATGGCCACGCTGCACAAGAACGGCGTGGACGAGAAGCGGCTCAGCAAGTACGTGCAGCAGAACGTGCAGGACGATGTCGTGTCCTTCTACATCACGTTCCCGGAGGAAGGTGAGCAATATAACATTCCAGGAACATTAGTCACGTTAGGACCTACAGGCCTAACGCTTCCTTTAGAACGCCAAGATGCTAAACGCTTAGTTGCGAGCGAAACGCTGTCTTTGTCGCAGTTGTGTAAAATAATGGCAGAGACAGAAAACTGTAAACGCTACTGGACGTTAGCGATTGACATATTGACTACACACCCTGGGTCGCGTTTTATAAAGTTACAATTCACAATTTCGCTGTTTGCCTCTCTAACGCACGCACGTATTGGCTAGAAAGAGAGGCAAACAGCAAAATTGTAAATTGTAACTTTATAAAACGCGACCCTAGGTGCTTAGACAAGTTGCCAACCGCTAACGCTTAGTTAGTTAGTTAGTTTTCCTGGGTTTTTTCCGCAACTCGACAACCATTGTGCCTTTTTTGCGTGATAGCGAGGTAGCCCTATTCCAACCATCCAAGCTCCTCCACGAAACTCAGTGTATGTTTCAGGTTGCTAAATGCCTCCTTTAGTGTATGTGGAGTCCCCAAGTACCTACTCCTAACGCTTAATCGTCAATCGTAAAGGAAAGGCAGCTAGCTAACTGTCTTTGTCGCACTAATATGAAAGAGTGACAGAGAGAGAAAACTACGATACGCTACTAAGCGTTAGCGATTGAAATCTTGACGCACCCTGGCGTTCTAAAGGTTAAGCTATTCGCGGGCCGACAGCTAGAAGTGCAGTTCCGCATGTCGCGGCCGCTGGCCGACTTCATGGCCACGCTGCACAAGAACGGCGTGGACGAGAAGCGGCTCAGCAAGTACGTGCAGCAGAACGTGCAGGACGATGTCGTGTCCCTCTACATCACGTTCCCGGAGGAAGGTGAGCAATATAACATTCCAGAAACATTAGTCACGTTAGGACCTACAGGCCTAACGCTTCCTTTAGAACGCCAAGATGCTAAACGCTTAGTTAGGTAGTTCTATGCAATTCAGTCGCAACAATCAAGTCATTACCATTCCCAAATTATTGACGAACTGCGTATAAATAGTGGAGTCATTTTCGATTATCTTGTAGCAGACGCATGTTTGTCTGCTATTCTGGCATAATGGTCTCATTTGCTTGTATAAAACGGTAAATAAAGCGGTGATGGTAATGAACAAAAAAAAACACGTAACAAAATCGCATAGAAACACCGAGTTGCGAGCGAAACGCTGTTTTTGTCGCAGTTATGTAGAATAATGGCAGAGACAGAAAACTGCGAAACGCTACTGAACGTTAGCGATACATATTGACTACGCACCCTGGGTGCTTAGACAACTTGCCAATCGCTAACTCTTAATCGTCCATCGTAAAGGAAAGGCAGCTAACTGTCTTTGTCGCACTAATAATATGAAAGAGTGACAGAGAGGGAAAATTACGATACGCTACTAAGCGTTAGCGATTGATACATCACGTTCCCGGAGGAAGGTAAGCCCCAGGAAACTAGTGTTCGCGGGGATAGCTACGGACCTACCCCCTTATTCATAAACATCTAACTTAGGCATCCGATAACTATCGTTCGTCTGGAGGCAGAAATAACTGTTTCCTCGAAGTTGGTTTTGACAAATCATGTTTTATACCAATGGCATAGAAAACTATTTGCTAAAACATGTTTTATTGGTGACAAAAAGAAAAGGACAAGCAATACTTATAGGCGTGCTAAGTTGGACGCTTATGATATGAATAAGGGAGTTAAGATAGTCATAATAATCATAATATCATTTATTGCACTATGGTATGAATTTTAGTTGTTTTAATCTTTTAAACGCTACGCTAAGAACTCTAATTGTGTCGAAATTATCGTGCCTTACCAGCGAGCAAAGTTTAAACATACCTGTATAAATCACGACTGTGAATGTAGACTAATGAGTAGAATACTTACAAAACTGATCATAGCTTTAATGAATAACGATAAAATTATTCTGCTACCTAGGCCACATTTTGACGTGAAAGGGAAAGCGTTCCAAATATTATAGTTGCCGATTTTAAGAATGAACTTTTGACAGTTATAGATTAATCCTTATTAATATGAGGTTAAGACTCACATTTTTCCGATAGTCTTAATGTCATAAATATAAGGCTCATTTCTAAGCTGTCAAATGTTCATTCTGGCAACAATAACTGAGTCTATACCTGCAGCATGGGATTAGGGCTGGGGCAGGAGAGGTGAGAAATCCGCCCATTTATGAGTCTCATGAGTCCAAACGCAAAAAGTTGACGTACAATCTTTTTTTTTCAGGTCAATACGGGCTAGACATATACACACGAGAACGCGGCGGGCCCACGGCGATACACCAAAACGGCTCCGTTGAGAAGGAAAAACATCTCCTCACACATTGCTGCAAATATCTAATCAACAGCAGTAAACGGAATTAAGCAATAAACCTTCAAGTAAATGGAATCCATCGTGGAGGGGTGTTCTAGGAGCGTTTCAACCGCTCGGATTCGACGTTGTCGCCCCGCGATTATTACCGCGATTCAAAGACAAATAGCAACAACATTGATTGTGCTAGACTTGGTATTGGTATTGAATTACGTTTACATGAATACAAAACTATTAAGGTCATTTCTAGCAATAGTACTTGCAGACGCGACAATGATGAAATAAAAACGCCGTAAAAACGCTGCATGTCAATGAAACGAGTGTCAACTGAGTGTGCAAACTGAGTGGTCGCTTGAGCGGGGAGGTCGGTGGGTCGCCCATGTTAAGCCGCGTATCCACTAGAGGCAGCCTCGGGTCGAGCGGCTGCCTCACTCCGAGGCTGCGCAAGTGGAGACGCTGCCTCAACCTGAGACACGCCGCGACGCGAGGCAAATTCGTCGCCGCGAGCGATATTTTGTCGGTCTCTGTGCCGTGCTCAAAGGCGCCTCAGTCCGAGCCGTGTGTTTAGTGGAGACGGTCGCTCGTGAGGCAACAGCTACGGATCAAGCTGAGGCGACACGCCTCGAGCTGATCCGTAGCTGTTGCCTCAGAGCGAGCAGCCTCAAACTGAGGCTATTTGCTTCAAGTCGATGCCGCTCCACCCGAGGCTGCCTCTAGTGGATACGAAGCTTTAAACAAATGCAAACGTATGCTCGTGGCTGCCGTGCACGCCGGTCAAATCCCTTGGATGCTCGACGCTCCGCTGCGGTCCCGCCGGACTCTCCGCTCGACACCCGAGCCTTACACTATTCACAAGACAGTATTGACTGTATTTTGAGTAACTCTCATGTGACTTGTACAACGGTTCCAATCCATAGGGAAGACTGGTATGCAGTAGTTGCTGTATTCAGTGGTTGTATGCTGTTTCGAAGATCATTTATTTGAGTAGGAACAAACTTAAAAAGAAAAAAAATTGTTACTGTAAATGAAATACTGATTCTACAATTAGTAGTATTTGTGTGTATGACTCCTGAATGCAATCAATAAAATATGTAAGATTATTTATAAATAATCCGATACTTCCAAAATGATATTTTAATAGAAAAGCTGCTTTACTTGAGCTACTGAATAAATCTTAGTTGAATGCTGATTCTTTAACCTTTTGACCGCCAGACGGCGTATTAATATGGCGAGCCCCAAACGCCAAGCGTTCACGAAATTGAACTTTACGAATTAACCGCGTAAGTCGCTATTGTTTCGGTGACGTTGACGGCTGTAGCTATCGTTGGCGTCGTAGTCACAATTTTCCGTTGTCGTCTATAGCCGACTGTGGCGTTCAAAGGGTTAAATTGTATAATTATGAAATAATAGTGTATGATTGTCTTGATAGGTTAAATTGCTTACTTGTAAGTACGCGAAGTTAGTTACTTGTTATAAAGGCGTAATAATGTAATAAACATGTGGATGAAAACGAGTATTTATATGAAATTAAATACAAGTTTATTGTATTACTTTTTATTTACTTTTAATCTTTTATAAAAAGTTATACCCAAATGTAGATAATTATAATTAGGAATTATCCGTCCGATAAAATTATAAAAATATGATATTATGCTAACATTCTATGTCAATTGAATTTTATATGAATTTATACATCAATTTTAAGTAATAGAGGTTGTGCTGAAGCAATTTGATTGCTTCTTTTATATACAATATTTTATAGGAAAAATAATATTTTGTATAAATTTTAAGTACAGTATTTTTAATGAAGATTTAAGTAATTATCATCACATATAATTATTATTTTGTAGACACGAACACCAGATACCTAACTCATAACTGTATTGTTTTAATGTTGGTTGACACCACTAAGTATTTTATACTGAAAAAACAGTTTGTCTTATCTAATATCTGAAAAGGCATATAAATACGTACTATTAACGATATGCTAATAGTATTAAGTGAACACATCAGTATGGAAATAATAATAATCTGAAGAGATATCGTAGTTACAGATGTAACTATTAAGTAAGAAAATATTTAAAGCCTTTACGATTTATATCCGTCAGAGATTATCACTATCCTTCTCTCCAGGAATATGAAGGAAAAGGATAGCTAACATTTATTTGACAAATATATTTTATTCGGAAGCAGGCTCTAACGTTTTACAGGACTGCAGTGTCAACCTACTTTAGAACGACCACCGTATACGCTTAACTCCGAACACTGAATAGATTGCTTTATTTTATTACCATCATAATATACTAAGCACAATGAAATGAAGCAATGTATTTAACATACATAAAGTAGTTACAACCAGTATGAGATAATGTAACATTATATTTTTACCTATTTAATAAATGGCAATAATGTAAATTTTATAAAATATATGGCATGTTACTTTTCTAAATGCAGTTTTTTTCTTAACAATAGATCAATTCAATTGAGCATTTAATAAAAGGGACGGCATAGTTGGATGTATACACCAAGATATATAAACATTTCTTATAAAACAAGACACTTAAAACTAAGTACAGTACACTCAGATCATTAGAGATTTGTATCACAAAGGATCATTCCGTTTTGATTTAATTATCTAAAACATTAAAAAAGAAAACTAGGTACACAAACATAGTGAAAAAGATCAAATGAGATGCACAGTCGTAAATTATATAATTTTACATAAAGAAATAAAAAATAAACGTCACAAAATATCAAATAACACAACCAGAACATACTTATTGATTACTTTTGAGCCTTACACAATTAAAGGCCTGTTTCAAAATATATCCAACAGATAATATTATCATTATCAGTTTCCCAAGACATAAAACTGTAACAGATTATATTATAAAAGAAAAGAACAGCTAACATTTATCTGATATACAGGTTGTAATCGTTAAGTGTGGCTAGGCGATAATTCTATAAATATTATATTAGAATTTTTCCAACTGATATTGAAAGAGCGTTGCCCAATGAGTAAAATTGCATTACTAATGTTTGTAAATATAAGTATATAAGTATCAATATAAGAAAAATTAAGTTGAAACCCTCCCATACTACAACGACTCACTCTCAAAGTAGACCGTCGGTGCCGTAAGGGATAAAATTTAATTATTTGCAAGAGTAAACTATAATAAAAAGGTAATACCGCCGTTAAATAATAAAATATTGACTAGACCATACAAACTAGCCTTTCAACGAACGTCGTACGAGGGTTTGAAGTTCATGTTTGGGATAGTTCTGATCTTATTTAAAAAGTTATTACTGTAGTTGTACTCATTATGTGACACACTTTCGATATCCGTTAGAATTTTTCTAATATCTCTTATTTGTATGAAGTAATCGCCTGGCAACACGTTACGATTACACCCTGTATATATTATTTAGGGGATGGTGAAGCAGGCCCGAAGCTGGAACTAAAATATTAGCACCATTTAAACAATATGGAAAATGGATGGCCAGTGGTATCCCGACATGATAACAGCTCTACTGTTTCCATGTATTCACATCTAATACCAACGCATTTAAGGCGAAAATCGTTTAATTTGGTAATATTGGAAAACCATGTCGTATTCATAAGTTTCATAACATACACATAAGATAACTGTCCGACAATAGGACGAGAGACGAGTCGAACAAAGAAAAACTAAAGTCAAAGTGAGATCGATTCCAATTTATTTAGAGTATGGAGTGGTTTTAAATAACCTATGAAATGATTTAGATATTTACCTACTTATTCATAAAAATTATAAACTTAGCAATCCGAGTTTTGTATGTCCCTTTTGGTCTTAAAGGCATATTGATAAGACCGAAAATAACAGACAGTTTACTTATCGGCTTGCTATGTTAGGAGAAGTTTATATGTTTTTATGTTTGTTTCTATGTTAGGAATAAGGGGGTTGGTCTTTAGAAAATAAAAGGGGCGACTTGTCAGCAGAGTTATGGTATATGGATATATGTGGTATTTATCAAACTCATCCTCATTCTTTATTGGACATATCAGGTGGAAAGGCAATCTGGTTATTAAATATAACACGCGTTCACTTACATCTTATTTTCATAAGCGTTTCTTAACGTTTATGAATAATGGGGTTATAATAATCGGATGGAAAGCCACGTTATGAGAGCAATGCGGTTTTTGCCTGAAGATGTACACTAAATTCCCAAGCAATCGAAGAAGAAGAAACAACATATTTATTTGTTCCAACTGCAGGTGAGTATTATTTTGGATTATGGCCATTTTTATTTTGAACTCTATAAACTGTAATCAGATACATAGTTAGTTACAGGATGTAGTGCAAAATCCTTTCTCTTCGGCTTTTTACGGAAACGCCCGAATTAATCTCCCTGCCTCAATTAGCTTCAGTGCAATATATACTGAAGTTCATTGTGACAGCAATACGAATTCGGATATTTCCGTGAAAAGCCGAAGAGAAAGGATTTTGCACTACATCTTGTACATTGAAGTGGTATCCTGACTCTATTTACATTAGAGTTCAAATTTGAAATGCATTTGTCTGTCTTATGCATTAGCCCTAAGGTGCATATGGTATCACACATTCTATTTCTGAAATGACTTATGTAAGCAATCGATGCCAATTAGAACTCTGTTGCTCAGTGTGACAGTCGCAATTGATTACGACATGTGTCATTTCGGTCGTATCGTTTTTGATACTGTATGCACCTAAGGGTTAAAGGGTTAAACTACACTAACCCCTTGGTGGCGTTGAGAGTGGCTCGTTGTTCGACGCCTCGGATGAGCGTGCCGAGCAGGCCTTCCATCTCGTTTGCTGTCTCTCGTAGCTGGTTGTTATCAAATGATGATTCTGAAACAATAAATCAATTATAAAAACTAATCAGTTTTTTTTTACTGTTTCATAGCTGGTAATTTTTCAACATCTAATTTTGTTTTACTTCTCATTCTCAAAAAGTGCACCTTTATGTCGTGCGTAGACGACATAAAATCGCATTTTATGGTCTAGAGCATAAAAGTATTTTTTTTTTCTAAGGCTTAATTAATCGGTCCCAAAACCCAAACAGTTAAAACATTGCACAATTTTATTGAGTAATAAAATAGTGTAGCTAACAAAACTTGTTATATTATTTTATTTATATTCAGTACAATATTAGAATTATTTATTGTCTATCATTAAATTTAGCAAATCGCATTAAATATATATCGATTATCGTTCAAAAATGCTCCGAAATGTTTGGCAGAAAACCAACTGAAACTCTGATCACACATTGAAAATAAAAATAAAAATTTATAAATGAGTTGGCCGGTATTACTTTTATATTTTTTTTATTTCGCTTTATGACAACTCCATTATGTAAATTGCAATGAACATGAATAAAATAAATAAATAAATCTTTATTAACCACCATGTTTTGTTTGTGTTTTACTTTCCTCGCAAACGAAGTGAAAACCTGAGTGTACAACATGGGCATAAATGTCCATTTTTATCCTCGTCTACTATTTTCAAAAAAATGCCTCAGTTAAAAATGGGTCACTTTATGCCCTTGCTGTACAATCTACTATTATACATTCGTTGATATACTCTCCCACGGTCCAAGTTAATTATTAACGTTTAGGGGCGATTTTTTCAAAGTTGGCCTACAAGCAGAATTGAACCATGCAATCACTCACGAACCGTGCGTGCACCACGCGTAGTCTTTGCGATTCTTTGTTTAATGACAGAGCTGCGAAGGTTGTCATTGAAACATACAATATATTAAATATCATCATCAACCATCAGCAGAAAGACGTCCACTGCTGAACATAGGCCTTCCCGAATGATTGTGACAATGACCGGTCCTATGCCACTCGCATCCAGCGGACTCCTGCGCCCTTCACCATGTCATCAGTCCACCTTGTGGGGGCCCATACACGCTGCACCTTTCGGTACGTGGCCGCCACTCGACAACCTGTCCGCCCCAACGGCCGTCGGATCTTCGCGCTATGTACCCCGTCCACTGCCGCTTCAGCTTAGCGATTCGGAGAGCTATATCGGTTACTTTGGTTCAGCTGCGGACTCACTTTGCTGCTTTGATTCACTTTGAATACAGGTGGTTTTTCCATCAAGTATAGCCTCAATATGCATACATCTAAAACACCACTGGTGGTAATGGTACTCACCATCCATAGCGAAATTGCTGGTCAGTATCTGGTGTAATCGGTCCAGCACAGTATCCAGGTCTGCATTCAGTTCCTTCATCTTATCATTGCTAGTTTCCACGGAGCGGATGTCGGCCGCGTATTTCTGTTCAGTGGCGGAAATGGACTGGGACGTGCAGTCGGCTTGGTTGGGCAGGGTTATTTGCTTACTTGGAGCTGACTCTGTAAAATAAATGAAAAAGTTTCCGTCAAAATAGTACATTACGACATAAGTGCGAAAAACATGATATTCGAAAGTGGCGTTATTTTAAAACACGACCGATTTTCGTTTTTGCACGTGTCTCGTACGTTTTTTAGTACCGATGGCCCTCCGAAGTTTTGGACCTGACGTAAAATGACACACTTCTCGCACTAGAGCCTAAAAAACGCACCATCTGTACTAAAAAGTATATTTTTGATATTTGTATCGCCGACTTTCGTTAGTTATTCCGCTTAGTACTTATGAAGAGTCTAAAGAGCCTAAACCGGATTTGGTTATGTCGTTTCATTCCCGTTCCCTTCATCATCGTCAGACCAAGTACAGTTACCATCAGGCACAGTCATGAGACTTTTGTTCTTTTTGTGCAATATATGCGAGTGGTTTAATAAAAACATTCCACTTTATCGCTTGTCATACGAGCGCTTAGACATTTAATTCGTATAAAAATACAAACAAATTCCGTCATTATGGCAAGTTTTTACTAAAACGTTAACATATACAGCTTGGCAAAAAAAGAGTAGAAATTAAAAAGTAGCAACATCGTAGTGTCGTCTCTTTCAAATCAATATGCGTGAGAAAACGTGACGACACTACAATGTTGCCACTTTTTAATTTCTACTCTTTTTTGCCAGGCTGTACGCAAATTTTTAGGCATTGGAAGTTGTTTTGTAATCTGCTCAGTAATATTTCCCGACTATAAAATCGGTTGATACAACCGGTCCTAATAGCATAGTAATTGAAAGGTCTACGGAAAAAACATAGCCAATGCTCAAAAAAATCAGGGCAAATTTACACCTTATTGTGTTCTAAAAGTAAGGTGGTTTTTCCTTCTGTAATTTGAATTGACTAGACATGTTTATAACGAAACGCAACTTATGACCCTGTCTCAATTGTACAATTATAACACTTGCATATTGGTACGAAAAATTCTGGATAAAAAAATTCACACCCAAATCTCATTTACTATAAAATCACAGATCGCAAAACGTTTAACAAGACGTCCTAATAATATATGTCTTCGTCCTCCACGTACAAAATTTTATGGAAGGAAAAACTTAATGTTCGAGGGGGCTCAATTATACAACAAATTACCTCACCAACTAAAAGACACCAAATCCTTTGTTTTGTACAAAAAGAACCTTAAAAAACACACGCTTGCAAATTACACAGTATAAGAATCAAATCTAAATCTAATCTTAGGTTACGCGCTAGCCAAAAACCAAACTAAGAATAATAAATATAAGAATTAGTGTGTGTAGAAATTAATTTGTAAAGACAAATAAAATACATATTAGATAAAATTCAATAAGTACCTACCTAAAATTACAGTAATAAGCAGTGGTCGGATATCCCGGTGCAACACCAGGGGATACCAAGTAGAAAAGTTAATATGGATATGACCGAAATTCCCGGGTTTAGTTTGAAAAAAAAAATATAGATCTGATAGGTATACTTAAAAAGGCAGCTCAAATTGCGAACATAAACGAAATCTTTGGGCGTTTTCACAAACCGTTGTTCAAAACACTTTTTTTTAATTCCGATAAGTTTGGGCCTGTTCGACTCAGGATCACGAGCTCTTTTAATTCTGATAGGTGAAAAAAACTGTCCCACAATTTTCGTACATTTTTAATTTCTTCCATTACGCTATCGCCATACAAAGTCTATAAAAACGATAGCGTAATGGAAAAAAAAACATTTTTGGACACTTTTTTTCTCCTAGTAGGATTGAAAGAGCTCGTGACACTAAGTCGAACAATCCCAAACTTGTCCGAATTAAAAAAAAAGTGTTTTGAACAACGGTTTGTGAAGTGTCTCTTTACAAATTTGCTCCACTGACATCCGTAGAAGTGGAAAGGACTTTTTCGGTGTACAAATGGATTTTAGATGTGAAAAGGAATCGATTGAAAATAGAGAATCTAGAGAAAATAATTATATGCTATTTTAACTTTATAGAACCTAGTAAGCTATAATTCTTTCATAAAATACATATATTTACTCTAATGTGTCTGCATAGGTGTGTCAAGTCTTCATGCTTAAAAATGTTTGATTTTATGTTACATACACGAGGATGTTTAATCCGTAACCAGGTATATTTTTTCTAACTTAGTAATTGATGACCTCAGGAAGACCATGTACCATTCCAGTGGTTATTGGATACAATTTTTCTTAAACTTTAAATTAATAAAATTTTGAGGTATCTGCGGGAGACCTCACCTAAAATGTTTAATGTAGGCTGGGTATGGATATTGTTTTAATCCTGATCACGGATTAAAACAATATCCATATATAATATTTCTGTTTTTTTTACGTTCGCAATTTCTAGAAGTGGAACCTATTGTGCCTTAGTAAAAAGCTTCTATTTTTAAAGCTAAACTCTTTTATTTAAGAATATTCATACCAAAAGGTTATTTGGTACTAAGGTCAATATTAATCAAAATGTATAACCTATCTTTTAAAATAATTGTCGAAATCTAATAATAATAAACGCTTGTATGTACATGCACTTATTTTGCGTTACAAAATATTACTAAACTTTACTGGATGTAATTTTGTGGAATCCCGTGGTATATCCATATTAGTATAATGTTTGAGGTCATTCGCCCCTTGTTGCACCGGGATATCCGACCACTGGTAATAAGTCTAACAATCGGGATTGCATTGCTATTATAGTCGCTATCAACATAGCGATCGAAACTCGATACGTAATAACGGCTTGACTAGGTCCGAGTTGCTATGAGTATTATGCGGTAATATCTTAAATGTTTGTTTTATACCCACTTTATTATGGATACTACATTGTCAAGCAAATTTTGCTAGATATAGTAAATTCCTAGATTAAAAATTATGTCTGCCTAGTATAATTATGTACCTACACTTTTCGATCTTTGCATCAATCATACCTAAAATTTGTTAAATTAGATTTTATTAAGAGATTAAATTAAGGCATGTTATGTATTTCTCTAGATAAGTGAATTGTATTCTTTAGAGAAATAAATTCTTAAACCATATATGTTCTTTCCGTCTCTTCAATTATAAATAACCAAGTCTACACTGAACGAATAGCCTCGCGAGTAATTTGGCAGCTCAATCAATGTAGATATGCTTTGCCTGAAGCTTACCATTATACCAACTGCTGATATCCCTCATCGACACCGTAGATATGCTGTCAGACTTATGCACCAGCACCGGTTTCAGTGCATCTCCGGACACTGTAACCAACGGCTCCTGTTTCGACACCACAGAGAAGTTGCCGGAATCCAGGCTTAGCACTCGGGGTGGTTGGGAGGTCTTGGAACGCTTGTTGCTCTGTTCTAGAACAGGTATGGGGCTGAAGAGATCGAAGGCCTGCGGGTGATCCGGTTCAGTTGATGGTAAGTTTGAGGTTGATGACAGATTTTCCTGCAATTAAAAAATGAAGTGTTTTTTTACACTTGTCTACAGATTACTGCAAATTAGTTACATGAAACAATAGGACATAAATTATGTCAAAGCATGTCATCATGATGATGATGATGATGATTGAGGGATTGAAGTGTCACTGATCATTCTACAAGATTGATGATGGGGAGCAGCGTCACCATAGTGGACACATTACTGCGATCGCCAATCCGCTTGCCCAGCGTGGCGATTATGGGTATTTACTTCCTAATGCGTCTATACGCAAAGTTAATAGGAGAGGCCTACGTCCAGTAGTGGACTAATATAGGCTGATGATGATGATGATTGAGATCATTTAAATGAAATCAATGAAAGTTGGGACCGTTTGGTGGCATTCAGATTAACTTTTTTTATTTTTTTTTTTTTGTAGATTACTTTTATGTCTATGTAATTTATGTTTAATAATAAATAAATGCCATGAATAGATGTAAAATGATGAAGAAAAAATAGAAGTAATAGAATACTTAAAAAAGTAAAAAAAAATTCCGTGTAATATTTTTTTTATGTTGTAAATTCGTTTCGTTCTTTGACTTATTTGTTTGTATACTATGAATTTGACTCCCAATTTTTTTTATCATTGCAAGTCTGAGAAAAAAACTATACTTGCTTTGCCTGCAAACCGAGCAGGCTTTGTATCTCAATCTATTTCTCTTTGTAAACCTACGCACCCTGCTAAGTTTAGTTTCCCGGCGTCTGCAGTAATGTAATATTACTCAAAGTCACTCAATAGTTAAAGGTTAAGCCCAAGTTCTTACTTACTTTCAGTATTTTCAGCCTGTTTATTTGTTTAGATATCTGACTCCAGTGAGCGTCCACCTTTACCCTCAGGGCCTCTTCAGGATCTTTTGCATTCTGTAGCTGTGACGATAGTTCTTCAAGAGCCCTGGAAAATATAAAGAAGATTATATAGGTAACAAGTAAAAATAATTGTATCCTGCATCGAGTGCGTTAATTAAAATAAATAAAAAATCGACTTCAACCGATTTTTCTGGATCCCATCATCACGGTTTGTTTTGAAGTCGGTTAAAAAAAGAATTATCGATACCAGTTGGCGTGATGTTGAGTTATTCGTCCATTAGTTGTGCACATGCCTAATGCAAATTTTTGACTTATATGGTTTTCTCATGAAGGGTAAATCCACAAGACTGTAACGAGAATTACCAATTCTTTCGTATGTTTTAAAATCAATTAATCAAAGTTGAGTTTCCGTACGTCCAGCCTAGCCCTGTAGATAGATATATGGATCCTTAAATGTACTTAATTAATATGAGAACATACAAAAGAATTGGTAACTCTCGTTACAGTCTTGTGGATTTACCCTGAATGACATTGTTAGAACTGGAGCAAATTAAAATAGCACCAACTATCGCGCATTAGCTTTCAAATAAAAAAAACATCAAAATCGGTTCACCTAGTCGGAAGTTCTGAGGTAACGGACATAAAAAATATTTAGTCAAAAAATATTTGGTAGAATTGAGAACTTCCTCTTTTTTTCAACCAACTTCAAAAAAGGAAGTTCTCAATTCGATTTTTTTTTTCAGAATAAACCGAGATGGTCCAGTTGGCACCAAGTCGGGTTCTCATGAGGGGATCTTGGAGAAATCAGTTGAGGTCGGTTAAAAAAAAATTGTGATTTTTGAAGTCAATTGAAAACTTACTTATTCTGTGTCTCCAACTGCACTATAATGTCCTGCAGCATACTCGCCGGATTGTTACTCGCGTGACCAGACGCCTTCCCCACTGTGGACGTAAACATGGCGGGCTTCTCTTTCTTTCTCGCTGGTGCTTCCTTTTCTTTTACCAGACTAGTTGCTTTCTTTGAGGTTTTCTTTTTCGATTTCTTTTTGGTTTTGGTGCAGAAGAAGAACCGTCTCATGGTTTTGATGAAGCTTAGGCATTCTTGAGGTTTTGTCTGGAATTAGAAAATGTAGTAAGAGAAAACAAATACTTACTTACTTACTTACTTACTCACTGGCGCACCGACCCAAAGCGAGTCCTGGCCTCCGACACGAGTTGTCGCCACCGGTCCCGATCTTGCGCTGCTTCCCTCCAATCTGTTTCCGTCAGCTCGCGCAAGTCCAACTCGACGACGTCGCTCCACCGGTACCTGGGACGCCCGACAGGTCTTCGCCCTAGTGGACGACCCAAGTATGCACGTTTAGCACCCCGATCTTCCTCCATCCTTATGACGTGACCCAGCCAGCGGAGACGATGGGCTTTGGTTTGGCCAATTATATCGGGCTCGGGTATAAGATCTCTGATCTCGGCGTTTTTCCGGATTCTGAAGCTTCCGTCCTCTCTTCTCACCGGGCCCAAAATCTTGCGAAGGACCTTCCGCTCCGCCACTTGTATTTTATGTTCTTCTTTAAGTGTTAGTGTCCAAGTCTCGCATCCATACATAAGTATCGGCCTTATGACTGTCTTGTAAATGCGTAGCTTGGTGTTTCGGCTTAGGATCTTGGACACTAACACTTTATGGAGGGCGGCACTGCACCGCAGCGTATTTTGGACGCGGATGTCTATCTCCTCATCTCGAGAACCGGTGTCTGTGATGACGCAGCCCAAGTATTTAAATTTGGCCACCCCTTTGTACACTATACCTCCAGCATGAAGGTCCTCCCTTTTGACGCGTGCGTTTTTATAGCGTTTCATGTGGAGGTATTCTGACTTCTCATGGCTAATACTTAGGCCCACCTTCTTCGCTTCAGCTTCCAAAACAACTGCCGACAGCGAAACTTCTTCTCTGGTTTCTCCCAGCAATGCTAGATCGTCGGCATACCCAATCACCTTATGAACTCCATTCAAGTGCAGCCCGGTATCTAGCGTAAGCACTTTCCTTAGGGCATACTCCAGCACCAAATTAAAAAGCATAGGCGACAGGGCATCGCCCTGCTTCAGGCCCGTGAGAACAGTAAAGTCATCCGAAAGCTCGTTATCGACTCTTACTCTCATTCTGCTCTCTTCGGTGGCCACTACGATCATGTCGACAAGTTTCTTAGGGACATTGTAATTCCTTAGTATCGCATATAAGGCGCACCGGTCAATACTGTCGTAGGCTTTTTTGAAGTCAACAAACAGAACGTGAATGCTCTGAGCGTATTCCCATCTTTTCTCCATTAACTGTTTCAGACGGAAGATCTGATCTATAGTACTGCGATTACGTCGGAACCCACACTGATAATCACCTAGGATTTGTTCCGCGTACGGTTCGAGTCGCTTAAGCAGCACATATGAAAAGACCTTGTACGCAGTAGGTAGCAAAGCAATTCCCCGATAGTTCGCACATCTCTTTTTGCAGCCTTTTTTATGGACTGGGCAGATGACACCAATGTTCCATTCTTGTGGCTGTTGCTGCGCATCCCAGACCTTCAGAAGAAGTGAGTACAGTTGCGATTGTACTTGCCCACCGCCGTATTTCCAGATTTCGGATGATATGCCATCAATCCCTGGAGCCTTGTTGTTCTTAAGCCTCATTATCGCCTGACGAACCTCATCGAAGGACAACGGGTCTACCTCGCTTTGATTGTCACTGGCGGTGCACAAGATTGATTCACTCGGTGGGGGGCAGTTGAGTAACTGTTGGAAGTAGTTGCGCCACGCGTTCCTAATTTCAGCACTATCTGTTATTAGATTGCCCTCGTCGTCCTCCAAAAATTGGGTGGTAGGTCTATAGCCCTTCTTGATAGATTTCAGCTCCTGATAGAATTGCCTCGAATTGCCCGCCTTTATCAGCGTTTCTATTCCCCTGACTAGGTCATCCATATGCTGTCTTTTTGCATTTCTAATTACGTTTTTTGCTTTTAGTCTAAGTTCCTTATGTTTATCAATCCACATTTCATTCTGTTCAGCTAATATTTTATATTTTCTTTTTTCAGCTACGGCCTTCTCACAATCATTGTTCCACCATTTCCTTCCCCTTCTCACTTTTTTCCGGCCGAGGGTTTTCAATGCTACCTCTTTTACTAAATCTCTTGTCTTTGACCATGTAGCATCTATATTATCTTCTGATTCTAATTCTTGAAACCGGTTACTTAACTCTATTTGAAACTGCTGTCGAATTGTGTTGTCATTTAAACTGTATATATTTATGGGCTCTACATTATTCTTACACTGCTTTAGTAACCTGTTTAGTTTAGCTTTTACTTTGATACCAAGCATATAATGATCTGTGTCACAGTCAGCGCCTCTGTAAGATCTTACGTCTTGGATGGAACTTTTGCGCCTGTCGTCCACAAGAACGTGATCAATCTGGTTAACAGTGTTCCCATCTGGGGACTTCCACGTGCCTTTGTAAATATCTTTGTGCGGGAACATTGTACTCTTCACTACCATGGCCTTGGCTGTGGCAAAACTTACAAGCCTTAGGCCGTTGTCATTTGTAAGTTCGTGTTTACTATACTTCCCTATCGTGGGTACAAAAATATCCTCGCGTCCCACTTTCGCATTAAAGTCACCAATTACCATTTTAGTATCGTAACTGGGTAGCTGATCGTACACGTTTTCTAATTGCTCGTAAAATTCATCTTTAGCATCCTCATCAGCCACTTCAGTTGGGGCGTAGGCATTTATGATTGAGATATTGAAGAATCGGCTTTTAATGCGAAGAACACATAATCTATCGGACACTGCATCAAAACGGATCACATTTCCCACGACTTTATTAGCGATTAAAAATCCAGTTCCATTCGTGTGGTGACCCATATCACTACCGCTATAAAACAAAGTGGAGCTATTGTCGACATTGCACTCTCCTTTGCCCGGCCATCTTACTTCTTGAAGGGCTGCGACATCCACACCATACCTCTGCATCTCCTTGTTTACTTGGTACAATGTGCCGGGTCTGTATAGAGAGCGCACATTCCATGAGGCCAATCGGAGGTCCGTTGTTCGTCGCCGTATGTCGTTGGTATTGGGATCGGATCGGTTCATTATTCTTGTCGGTTTCGTAACAACTAGCTTTTTACATGAGAGGGTTGTTAACCCGCTGCAAAACCCCCAAAATGCTGGAGGGCCACATCCTCTTTGGTCAGCGAGTCCATCGGACTTAGCCGGCTAGCGTAGCTAGGCTGTGCTACCGACCACTCCCCCATCCGCCACCCGGGGGACGCTCCTCTACGCCGTGAGGCCCAGCGCGAGTAAAACAAATTTTCAAAAAAATAAATAGCTTTAAGGGATTCCAGTTAACCTTTGAGGAAATGAGGGGAAAAGGCGTTGTAACGAAATAAGAGTTAGATTGTCTTAAAATTTGCAGCAAGATCAAGTATTTTTTATTTTATTTCAGGTGATTTATATTAGGTACATTGAATTTGTTCTCCCATAATACACTACAGATATTTGTAAATGTTGGTAAGCGTTTATTTACAACGGTTATGTAGACTGCTATTTTCTTACCTCTCCATCAATAATTTCGTGAACTAGATGAGTATTCTTATGGCCATTAACGGTAGTCAAGTCTTTGTCGTACAAGTAGCATTTTTCACAAAAGTAGGTGTCATTGCATTTTGAGCATTGGAACTTTAGAACCTGCAACAAGAACAGAGAATAGGTTGATAAATAAATACCCTGATACAATTTTATAATATGTACAGTCGACGTCAAAGATATAATTACGGTTTAAGTGCCAAAAATATATTTGCACGACTTAAATGTTAAGGCTATAAAGTCGTGTAAATATATTTCTGGCATCTAAACCGTAACGATATCTTTGACGTCGACTGTACCAAAGCAAATTATTTAATACTAAAATATACTGGCAACAAACTGCTCAGGACTGACAAAAGTCAGTCTTTAGAACCTTCGTTTGTAGGCGTTGTCAAAATTATTATGAAAACTCAAAAATTTTATATTTGAAGCAGGAGGTCAACAGACCGACGGGTCAGGCGTAAACCGTGAAAGCTGATAATGTAGGTTTGTATCCCACCCTGTTCATTGGTTCGTTCACCTGTATGTTGCTAACGCAGGACCTATCGCAACTGGCACACGCTCAGCCACCCCGGTCGTCCGTGAACAGATACTTCTTGGGCACGAAATAAAAAAAAAGTGAACAGACATTTGTAAGGAGCTGTTCCTGCTGGCTCACGCAGCCAGCCCGGTGGTCGGTGAGCACACACCTGTATGAGCGGCCGGCACTGGCCACAGACGGCGCTGACGCAGCTGTTCCTGCTGGCTCACGCAGCCAGCCCGGTGGTCGGTGAGCACACACCTGTATGAGCGGCTGCCGGCACTGGCCACAGACGGCGCTGACGCAGCAGTTCCTGCTGGCTCACGCAGCCAGCCCGGTGGTCGGTGAGCACACACCTGTATGAGCGGCCGGCACTGGCCACAGACGGCGCTGACGCAGCAGTTCCTGCTGGCTCACGCAGCCAGCCCGGTGGTCGGTGAGCACACACCTGTATGAGCGGCCGGCACTGGCCACAGACGGCGCTGACGCAGCTGTTCCTGCTGGCTCACGCAGCCAGCCCGGTGGTCGGTGAGCACACACCTGTATGAGCGGCTGCCGGCACTGGCCACAGACGGCGCTGACGCAGCAGTTCCTGCTGGCTCACGCAGCCAGCCCGGTGGTCGGTGAGCACACACCTGTATGAGCGGCCGGCACTGGCCACAGACGGCGCTGACGCAGCTGTTCCTGCTGGCTCACGCAGCCAGCCCGGTGGTCGGTGAGCACACACCTGTATGAGCGGCCGGCACTGGCCACAGACGGCGCTGACGCAGCTGTTCCTGCTGGCTCACGCAGCCAGCCCGGTGGTCGGTGAGCACACACCTGTATGAGCGGCTGCCGGCACTGGCCACAGACGGCGCTGACGCAGCTGTTCCTGCTGGCTCACGCAGCCAGCCCGGTGGTCGGTGAGCACACACCTGTATGAGCGGCCGGCACTGGCCACAGACGGCGCTGACGCAGCTGTTCCTGCTGGCTCACGCAGCCAGCCCGGTGGTCGGTGAGCACACACCTGTATGAGCGGCCGGCACTGGCCACAGACGGCGCTGACGCAGCTGTTCCTGCTGGCTCACGCAGCCAGCCCGGTGGTCGGTGAGCACACACCTGTATGAGCGGCCGGCACTGGCCACAGACGGCGCTGACGCAGCTGTTCCTGCTGGCTCACGCAGCCAGCCCGGTGGTCGGTGAGCACACACCTGTATGAGCGGCTGCCGGCACTGGCCACAGACGGCGCTGACGCAGCTGTTCCTGCTGGCTCACGCAGCCAGCCCGGTGGTCGGTGAGCACACACCTGTATGAGCGGCTGCCGGCACTGGCCACAGACGGCGCTGACGCAGCTGTTCCTGCTGGCTCACGCAGCCAGCCCGGTGGTCGGTGAGCACACACCTGTATGAGCGGCCGGCACTGGCCACAGACGGCGCTGACGCAGCTGTTCCTGCTGGCTCACGCAGCCAGCCCGGTGGTCGGTGAGCACACACCTGTATGAGCGGCCGGCACTGGCCACAGACGGCGCTGACGCAGCTGTTCCTGCTGGCTCACGCAGCCAGCCCGGTGGTCGGTGAGCACACACCTGTATGAGCGGCTGCCGGCACTGGCCACAGACGGCGCTGACGCAGCTGTTCCTGCTGGCTCACGCAGCCAGCCCGGTGGTCGGTGAGCACACACCTGTATGAGCGGCTGCCGGCACTGGCCACAGACGGCGCTGACGCAGCTGTTCCTGCTGGCTCACGCAGCCAGCCCGGTGGTCGGTGAGCACACACCTGTATGAGCGGCTGCCGGCACTGGCCACAGACGGCGCTGACGCAGCTGTTCCTGCTGGCTCACGCAGCCAGCCCGGTGGTCGGTGAGCACACACCTGTATGAGCGGCTGCCGGCACTGGCCACAGACGGCGCTGACGCAGGAGCTGTTTCTGCTGGCGCGCACGCGGGCGGAGGCGCCGAGCCAGCTGGTCCGGGCACGGTGTGCGCCCCACAGCGCCACTGTGCGTGATGGCGCGCCTAGCATTCCCGCACTCTAGAAAAACCAGTTTTTCTTTCAACATTTGATAGGCGAATGTTTGGTTGCGTGATAGCCGCGTTATAAATGGAGGAGCCAGCGCCTCTACCAGCCCTCTATATTATATTCTACCCTTTTAAAGAGTGATAGGCTCAAGGAGTTCTGTTGCCTGGGCAGATGAATAGGCAGTAATATTTTTTTTTATGTATTTCTATTGGAAAAAACAATTGATCAGTGGACGAACGTTAGTTATCTTAACCCTCTGCGACTGAGGTTACGTCCCAAACTTATTTTCAACTTTATGGTGTTGACAATAAGACAGATGTCACATGACCAACAGTGGCAGAGGGTTAACTACGTACCGAGGTTTACAAAAAAAAAAAAAAAAACATTTTCAGCGTGAGAAATTGGTTCTAGCTCACTAACGCAAACACCAAAAATAGGTAAACATTTGTTTGTCAATCTAATGAAGGCTTCGTTCCCCGAAATCAGCGGATTTCGAAGTTCACGGTAGAGCCGCTGACCACATCGTGTGACAGTAACCGGATATTTATTAATGAGATCTTTCAAGTTAAAAAAGTGCACCTCTTTTTATACTCTGAATGACGGTAGAGAAATAGAAAATATGAAAAATGTATGGAAATTTTAAGACACTTTCCTGGATGATTAAAGAGCTGGACCATGATCCAGACTAAAAAGTCCAAATGAAAAAGTCTATGTTGGAACAAAGAAAGTAAACTTACAACTATTCGAAACACAGCCGGAAAAAGCTTTTATTATTTCTATTTATGCGTATTTTATTCTGACATAACTGATTAGTCACTTTTTATGAGACTAACGATTCGGATATGGGGACAGACTCCAAACAAGGCAGTCGCACGAACATTTACAACAGACTTGAGGCTATGATATATGCACCTGGTGTATATATATTAGTCTGCAAACAGAATGCCTATCTAAGATATTGTTTTTAAATTACATACATGTGACTTAGCAATCAACCAATTAAATAAGTCATTTAAAAGACATCATCAAAAAAAAACAATCTTTGTTTTTAATTAGATTACCCTGTCGCCTAATGTACCTATACCAACGTAATGGGAATGAGTAACTGAGTACATGGTAACACAAACTTCAGACCCGGCAGGACATCCAGCCCGGACCATTGCCCAGCAGTGAGAGTGGGACATAATGTGCTTTCAATAATTACTCTACTTAATATTTATTTCCATTACCTACCGCGATAGATACTGCTGAAATAAAACTATTATTATAATGGAATATATTATATGCGATTCGAAAACTTTTCAAGGTTTGTGGTCTACTGATAATGGAGGAAATTATATAGTTCTTCCTCCATCAAAATAAGTACAAAACAACCTACAAAGAAACTACAAACCGTAAATTTTAAGGCTAGGTACAATACTAAATTTACAAATTATGCTAGTTATTCATTACAATATTTTCTAAATGAAAACAAGAAACAAAAATAAATAACTGCCGGTTCTATCCCTACACCTCTGACCTGAGAACAAATCCCTTCCTTTGTATGATTCTATTGTTAGGAATCTTGGGTGTTCCTATATGTCATATAATAATTGTCATTTTGAAAAGTTTTGTTAGTTTTATTCCCATAGTTCTGATTACTGCTAATCACTTCAATAATTTACTTTGGTTACCGCGATGATTACTCATGAAATAAAACTGCGATTTGGGCTCTACTTTTCACTTACGATCAGGTGGAGTGGAGCCACTTTGTTGTGCCAACATAAAAAAAAAAAAAAAAAAAAACTATCTAAAACACTTTACAAGGTTCATGGTCTGTGGTCGCCCTGTAAGGTGTCATCATCATCAGCCCATAGTCGTCCACTGCTGGACATAGGCCTTCCCCAATTCGCGCCACCATACTCGGTCCTCAGCTCTCCGCATCCAACCACTTCCCGCCACTTTCTTTAGATAGTCGGTCCATCTGGCGGGAGGGCGGCCCACCGGGCGAGTCGTTCGCGGTCTCCACTCCAAGACTCGTCTGCTCCATCGGCCATCGGCTCTTCGACAAACATGTCCCGCCCACTGCCACTTCAGTTTGCTTACCCTCGTTGCTATGTCGGTGACCTTGGTTCTTCGACGGATATCCTGATTGCGGATTTTGTCCATCAGAGAAACTCCGAGCATAGCCCTTTCCATAGCTCGCTGAGTAACTTGGAGTTTGTGAACGAGACCTTTTGTAAGAGTCCACGTTTCGGCCCCGTAAGTGAGGACTGGAAGGACGCACTGGTCGAAGACCCTGGACTTAAGGCACTGAGGCAGTGACGACTCGAAGATGTGACGAAGCTTCCCATATGCTGCCCAGCCCAGCTGCATTCTTCTGTTAGCTTCCTTATCGAAGTTGTTTCTGCCTAGCTGAACGATCTGTCCCAGGTAGGTGTACTCGTGAACAACTTCGATGCTAACATTGTCGATGGAAACCGGTGCCGGGCTTACGAATGAATTGAACATGATTTTGGTCTTATCCAAATTCATCCCCAAGCCCACACGTCTGGAAGAATCAGCTAGGCTCTGCAGCATCTCCGTTAATCCCTCCAGCGATTCAGACAAAATAACGATGTCATCCGCAAACCGAAGGTGTGATATGTATTCGCCATTAATATTGATGCCCCGTCCGTTCCAGTCCAGTGTGTTAAAAACGTCCTCTAAAGCGTTAGTGAACAGTTTCGGAGAAATAACGTCTCCCTGTCTCACTCCACGCTGCAATGGGATTTGTTTTGTCTGGACGTCCTGGATTTGGACGGCCATCGTGGCGGCTGTATACAAACATTTCATCACCTCGATATATCGCCAATCGACTTGGCATCGCTGAAGTGACTCGAGAACAGCCCAGGTCTCGATAGAGTCGAAGGCTTTTTCGTAATCCACAAACGCAAGGCAAAGGGGGCGATTGTACTCTTCACTTTTCTGTACAACCTGCCGCAAGGTGTGAATGTGGTCCACGGTACTGAAGCCTTTCCGAAACCCGGCCTGCTCCGAAGGTTGGAAGTCGTCAAATCTACGGCTGAGACGATTTGAGACGACTCTTGAGAACAACTTGTAGACGTGACTCAGAAGTGATATCGGTCGATAGTTTTTCAAGAGCGTTTTATCACCTTTCTTGAAAAACAAGACAACAACACTTCTAGACCACGCTGTCGGCGTTGTACCCTTCTGAAGTACAGCATTAAATAGCCCTCTGAGCTGGTCCAGGACAGGGCGTCCTCCAGCTTTCAGAAGCTCAGTTGTAATACCGTCGTCTCCAGGGGCCTTGTTGTTCTTAAGCTGCTCAAGAGGCGCCTCAATCTCAAAGATCTCGATGTCCGGTAGCTCATCAGTGAAGTGGCGGGTTAACTTTGCACGTCTATCATCGGCAGCGAGAGATATGGGTTTCGGTGCATGTGATGAGTACAGGCGTCCGTAAAAGTCCTCAGCTTCAACGAGCAGATCCGGTTTAGATGAGACAATGCGACCATCAGATGTCGTCAGCTTCGTCAGATGACTCCTTCCCAATTGCTTAGCAAATACCTTCGATCCTTTATTCCGCCTAATCACATCTTCGATTTCTCGAGTGCGGCTTTGGCGTATATCAAAGCGTATTTGCTTTTTTGTACGTTTATTGAGAGGTTTATAATCCGACGAATCCACCGACATCTCCCGTCTCTGTCGCATTAGATCAGCTGTCTCTGCCGAGATTCTGGACGCCTTACCACCACTTTTTGGCTGGCAGAATGCCTTGCCCACCTCTCGGATAATATCCGTGATGTTGTTGGCACATTGATCAACGCCCTCAGTGGTTTCCAGCTGGCTGAATCGGTTTTGCAATACTAGTTGGTATTGGTCTAAACCTGATACGGCACTATGTAGCGACGGCCGGAGCGTAGACTTTATCAGGCGATTTCTTTCAATGCGGAAGTTTATATTCAGAGTGCCACGCACAAGTCGATGATCACTTCCGGTATTAAACTTGTTAAGTACTGTGACATCTTTGAATATAAACCTCCTATTCGTCATGATAAAGTCAATTTCGTTTTTAGTCAAGCCATCGGGGCTTCGCCAGGTCCACTTTCTTTGAGGCTTCTTCTGAAAGAACGAGTTCATCAGAAAAAGCTTCTGTGACTCTAGAAAATTAACCAGCATTTGTCCCCTTTGGTTTCTGCTACCAGTGCCGTGTGAACCAATGACGGATTCACCGCGTTTCTGTACTCCCACTTTGGCGTTAAAATGTAACCTGTAAGGTGTACACCCTGTAAAGTGTTTGAAATGTCGGGATGAAGTTACATTTTGATTATATACGCCAGTTAATCCGTTTTGGATAGTTTTATTTGATGATTACCTTGTCAAAACAGCTATCCACGTCACTCTGTATCTGATCACAAGAGTCCCCCAAGTGCTGCGGCAGGGCCGCCATGTAAGTCAGCAGGGCTGCCAACCGCCTCGGAGACACGCAGCCGTTGTGGTCCGCGCAGCAGTTGGCTAGGGCTGCCCATTTGTCGGAGACGGACTCCTCGCTCAGAATTATTAGTAGCGTCTTGGCGGCTAGCACTCTGATTGGCTCTTTTCTGTCCCTGATGAGGTTTGAGGAAATCATTGTTTTATAAATGTACAGTAAATGCAGCTTGGACAGTGGCGATAAAATGTATGAAAGAAACAAGTTGGTACTCGTACACTATGTGTTGGTATAGATGCACGCGTCCCACGTTTGTGTGACTGACTGAGTGATAAAAGACATGCTAGGGTAACTAGGAGGCCGCACTTTCGGTCCGGAGACAGAGTGTGTCTGTAGTCCGTACTGATTTATTACACTGTTGTCAAGGTAAAAGTGATATCGTGTTATGTGAACTACGATTTAGACGTACCAGCTTTAGCTGCCTGTCTAAAATAAAATAATAAATAATAATAAAAGTAGGGATACATATAAGCAAAGTGCCAAATATATGCAATCACCATTACATAACACACTGAAAAATACCGTTTTATAGTGTGGGTTCTTATCTTGACATACCTATTCAATTCAAATAATATGTTAATAATATTTATATCTGATATGGGCTCTAGTAAAGGTTTGAAAAAAAACCATTAGGTAACTAAATACATTAATTCAACTAAATAAGTTACATAGTTTGATTTGTTTCAAAAACCTTTCAAGTCCTCAATACACTTACTTATCATAAACATTGAGCAGTAGATTGATCAACAAGTCCACTGCCAGGTCAACATCGCCTGAAAACAGGCCTTCTTTCTCCGCAGCGAAGTATATGTCACCCAACACCGCCTCTAGTTCGCCTGTGTCCAGTGATAGGCTGGTCTCGGATAAGCTTAGCTGGTGCCGAGCAAATACTCCTGAACTGATGCGAAGCGCTGGAACTGTTATTGATAACTGTAGTATAATTTTTATGTTTCTAACATGTGGTGACAGAAGTAAGAACTCATTTGTCAATACCGCACCGCAACTCTTCCTGCTGGTGTTGTAAGAGTCGACTAAGGGATTGAAATGTCACTGACCGTTTTTTGACTTGATTGATGATGGGCAGCAGCATCATAACAGTAGACACATTACTGCAATCACAGGGTGTCCACTACTAAACCCAAAAAAAATTCCCTGACTTTTCCCTGACTTTCCATGACCATTTCAGAAAATTTCCCTGATCAAATTTTCATTCTACAATGACATTTTTACCACTTTCGCTGCAAGTATTCAAAATTACACAAAATAGGTAACTTGAAAAAATATAGTTCAAGGTTTTCGATGAGAACATAATTTTTTTTGTATCTCCTTTTGAGTATTTACGTAACCCAGATTATGCCTCATCATAAATAGGAGCATCGAAATTATGC